>CACRXP010000078.1:1274390-1290722 GCA_902702965.1 Spirometra erinaceieuropaei
CGTCGTCAAGAAAGCGCTCAAATGCATTCTGGTCCTCAGCTCCCACCTCAATTAAGAAGCCCGGATTCAGCGCTTCCGGAGCGACCGGCTTGCAATCACGGTTCATAGTGGCAGGAGAGGTGGAATGGACAGAAGTCGAGGATGAGGAGGAGAGCGAGCAGCTGCGAGAAGCGGCGGCAGTGTCCCGGTGTGTGACGGCGCGGGTGGATGATTCAAAGGTCTGTTGGTAAGGAAAAACATAGTTAGGCAGTCATGACAGCTGATTAGTACTGCACAGGAACCCACAAAATGCCTCCACAAGGTTGGCAACATGAAGACCACTACGCCGTGCAGGAAACCTACACAATTGGATACAAAGGTCATTCCCGAGACAAAACCAGTAAATACAGTCCCAGTGGGAATTGGATAGACGTCAGGCCATTGAACCGGCCCGACAAAAGGCAAGTTCACATGAAAAGACAATTATTTACTAACATGGTAACGGAGACTTTAACTCACTGCCAAGGACGGGGTTTCTGTGAGAGGCGGCACCTTGGGGTCGAATCGAAGACCTAGGGCCGGTCCCAAATGCTCCTCATCATCGTCGTCATCTTCGTTCAGACCGTCATCGTCATCGTCGTCATCTTCGTCCTCATCCTCTTCAGTTGCCATGGCATCAAACTCCCTGTCACTGCAGGCAGTTGCAGCCACTGTAAGGCCATTCAAAGGGCCTCGGCGGCTGGATTGGTTACGTCCGGCCTTTATGCCTGCGCGGCTGAAGTTTGCGTCCGCGGGGTCAATGTCCTCCTGGAAGGCAGCCACCAGCGGTCTGTAAGTGTAACAAAGCAATGGTGGGAAGGTTACTTCGGAAGCAGAAACTCGGGGGGAGGGGGAGGCGAAACAAAAACAGGTCACCATGCCAGAGGAGCGCCCAGCGAGCAAAATGCACACTCTTTGCCGACGGGAGAATTTGTAGGAAAGTGCAAAAGGCGGGAAGAAATAACTGGCGATCAACTAGGAAAAACAGGACACATCCCAGAAGAATAGAGTATGCAGGGAAAGCATCACTTATCAAGTCATAGGCGGCAGCGGTAGGTTGTGTAACCCCACCTCGCAACCAGTAACCCCAGACCCGTGTAATACGAGAATGATGATAATAGGGGGTTTTACGGGTGGTGTATCATCGCAGAGGGGGAACGGAGTGAACGCAATAAAACATGAAAAACAGATAGATTTTCGTTGACATTCTTCTATGCTTATATAAAGCAACGGAATTGAGCGCGTCACTTGAAAAATAACCAGAACCCATTCCCAATAAATAAAAAAACACTTGAATAAATCGCCACTTGCGAATTTGAGGCAGGTCGGGAAGCAATATAACGAACAGCCAATGGGAAAGGACAACAAAAAGTGTTAAACAGTGAAGCTGTGAGGATTTACTGCGAGGCAACGGGACGCCCATTAGAGGAGCTATGTAAATGCACTCCAGTGAACAAGAACAAACTCAAATAACGTAAGTGTTAGCGCCTGTTTGTACCTGTATAATAAGACAACTTATAAATGTAACACAAAAAATTGAGAAAAAAGAAAATACGCACGTAAACGCTACTTACAAAATGGAAATGGATTAACAAACGAAGTAGGCAATAATACTTATTTTTTCCTTCTAAAATACAGACCATCGGCTCAAGGTCGAAGAAGTCAAACAATGGCAGCTTGATTTTTCCAGGAAAGCGACAGAAATAAATGAAACTGCCGAACGAGGGGACTATTATCCAATGCGGCCAAATACCAATTTGGACGCCAAATGCATCGGCATTAAGAACATTGCAGTCAAGCATGTTGAGCATTTTAAGGATCCGACCACAGGAAAAGACACCAATTCAACTAAGGCCTATTTGAGCAGACTGAAATGGTAGCTACACGAGGGAGAACAGATGTCGGGTCGTGCAATATTAATCCGCGTAGATGAGATTGAATATCTTCTGTGGTTGGGCTTAGACAGCGTTGGTCTAAAGCATGCATGGGAAATATTCCTGTCGCATGTTGCGGAAGCATATCCGGTGCGACAGCTTCCCGAACAAGGAACCTGAAGGACTCCATCCCGAAGGCAATGTAGCGACCATTTATAAGCGAATTTCTGTACATAAACTCAACTAAATTTAACGCTCTTATTACTGTTTATGCAAAGAGCTATGCACAAGTTTTCTCGAGGGAGTAAAAAAACCACGGCGCACACGTTCGGCAACAGAAACCGTTTGGAGATCCGACGAAGCCGAGCGTTTGTGTTCTAACCGAGACAAAATAAACCGAAACGCAGCCGACGGCCCTTACAGCATGCGTTGCATAGTAAGTACCCACATTGCACAAAAAAATAAGCTGGCCTTCTCGAAAAAGTAAACAAGTCACAGCGTACGTAATCGACAGTAAAAGGAAACGCAGGTACATTCATGTGCTGAAACAAATGTAGTAGTTAGTTATACATACCTATATCCGGCTTCCCTGCCGAGGTGACAATGCAGAAACTAGAATCAGCAGCTCTTCCATTGGTTAACCCTAAGGTGTGGATACGATATGTGGACGACACATTTGTTGTCGTTAAAAAGAATCAACTTCAAATACTCCACAACACCAACACAACCATCTCGGGAATTAAATGCACACCCGAAAAAGACGTTGACAGTAGACTCCCAGTTCTAGATGTTCTCGTACAGCGTAAGGCTGACGGAACATTACACACGTCCGTTTACCGCAAAGAAACATATGAGGAGGTAAGTCTACACTATGAGAGCAACAGCCCAATCTCTCACAAGCGAATTACTGTCAAAAGTCTGCTACATCGGGCAAAAGCACATTGCTCTGATGATGAGACCTACCAAGCTGACCTAAATTACCTAGTTAAATTATTTTCCCAGGACGGTTATCCCAGGGAGTTCGTACGTCTATGCATGAAACAGCAAGAGATAAAAGCAAAGGAACTAGATAATTCCAGCCAGGTGCCTAAAGTCAATGCTTGGCGAATCCTTCCTTACATTAGGAATGTGTTTGAACTTGAGGAAACACCAAATAAAAGTGGTGCACAAATCGGCGACTACTTAACGCACTCAGCTTGTACACCCTAAGGACAGGGTTGGCTATCTTGATAAAAAAAGAAGTCACCTATAAGATCCCATGCGATGCCTGTGATGCTTTATATTGTGGCTAGACGGGGAAGTCTGCGTCTACACGCACCCGAGAACATCAACTGGCAGCTAAAAGGCGTGACCACCTGTCTCAACTGGCCATGCACACTATAGACAATGGAAACACCTTCGTATGGGACAAAACTCGCATCGTCGAAATTCACCCATCTAAAAAAGGCCGCGAGTTTCTCGAAACCATGAACTCCGATGAAACATGCATCAATCGACACATTGAGTTAGATTCCATTTGCAGAAATCTCAGGGAAAAGCGGAAGAGAAGAAACCCCATCAGTGCCGAATGACGCGCACGGCAGCCGCTTACTGGCACAAACGCCAAATGAATGCCGATTTTTAAGCACATTTGGAACGTTAATTGTCGTTTGTACATTTGCTCAAGTCTGAAGACGACTTGGGGAACCAGCGTCGAAAATTTACTTAATAGGGTTTCCCACTTTTCCCGAAGAACGTTTTTGCCTTCAAATACTAAACCCTGTGGAGTTACACAACCTATCCTTACCCAGCTGGCTTCTCTTCTCGGATATGCTGTAAGGGAGGCACGTGGAGGGAGCGCGGTTTGGAAGGAAACACAGATTCACTTGTTCGGCTAGCCGCTCCGGGAAGAAACACAAAGTAACCAACTAAAAGGCTACTTGTCAACAACTTTTGCTAAAAAATTTCCGGTCTCGTAACCCAAGATTATTTTTCCAGGATCGAGTTTCTTTAGATTGGAGGTCGTTGCTGATCACCCCAACGTGCTTGCTCATGTGCTTCTAGACACACTGGTCAAAAAATCCACGCTTTTTAAAGGAGAACTAAAAAAGATCTGAGGTTTGTGGCCGGGGTCGGGGACAGATAACCCGAGGAGCCTGTCTAACAGGAATGGTGGTAATAGGGGTTATATGGGTCGGGGCCTCCAAACGCACTTAAAAGCATTCCGTGAAAGTAAAAGTGGGGAAATTGCATCGCGAACCTTCTAATTTGATGGGAAAGTAAACGGTAGGTTAGTGCGCAAGTTCAAAAAATGCCAAAAATCGGTAGTCAGAGAATTTCATGCAACTGAATAAACCGCCGCAGCCGACCTAACGGAAGGTCAGGTTCCAAGGGAATGCGCAGCCAAGGACAATTGGCTGCAGGCGTAATTGGTAGTGCAAACACGAAGCACATCAATCTGCAGGAAGTTACGCAAATGCAGAACAACAAACAAGGAGGAATTCAAACAAGGTAAGCTAGGTCGCGATAGGAAAGAATAGAAGGAAAAGTCAAGTCGAGTAATATAAATAGGCATGGCCTGCATGCAGATGTATGGTAGTATGTATTGGAAATAATGCATGGTATGTAACGAAAACCTCAAGGGGAAGGCAAATGCACAAGTCAGATGTAAAGGCACAGGATGGAACTTTCTCCATATAAACATTAATATATGTCAACAGAGACAGACCGTCGGCTGAAGGAAGTGTAAGACGCAGGCGACCTCAGGGGATTTAGCGACGGAAAGTGGTGAGTTAATGGAAGTACTGAACTCCAATACGCTGGTGTAATATTTCCAAGACTAAGGACTGCTGCTAACAAGTTTGAAGTGTAAATGTCGATGGTGAATACGGCAGCAAATAATCAGTCAGTACACAGGCGGTTTCGTCTCTAGACGTAACCGTTGTGGCAATAGGGAGGTACCGCGAACGGGTTTAGTATTTGATGGCCGCTACCTAATAACCAGCATTTTAAAAAACTGTCCTTCATTCATAAAAGGAGCCAGAGTGCAGCAATTCCAAGTGAAAGTGGAAGTCTGCTGAGCAACGTCAGTGGAGTGGTTCGGCATATGCCGAAATGCCTGTTCCGCGACACTCCTTGGCCAAGCCAGACGGCTTGACAGCCAAGGAGTAAAAGTGCACATCAGTGAGACTCAGGTGAACTGCCGAAAATACAATGTCGGTAGGCAAAAAAGACAATTCTGGCTGCTCGGAATGTACGATACGAAGCGGAAGAAAGGGACGTTAAAGCAGATCAACAGCAGAACCTGGCAAGCCCTCTGACCAGTAGTAACGAAGCGGGTGGCGAAAGAGAGTGTGATCGTGACGGACGAATGGAGAGCCCATTCGCGCCTGCCGTCTGAGGAATATGAGCATCGCATCGTAAACCACAGTGGGAATTTTGTGGATCCTACTACAGGCAGGCATACGAGCGTAATTAAAGCGTATTGGAGCCGCCAGAAGTGGAAATTGAATGAAGAAGTCCTGTGTCAGGCCAAGCGGTCCGGGCCCACATTGACGAGATATAACACCGTCTATGGTTTGGACTAAACACCGCGGCCTGCAACAAAAATGGGAAATCTTCCAATCCCACATCGCGGAAGTGTACCTCGTGCAGCAGCCGATTTTCCCAGCTGTAATAATTTTACTGTTCATAATGTAATTGCAAATAATTTACCTCCGATATTTTAATAAGGTGGGCTTTAACGCCTGGTTCTCGGGGCGGTTGGGTGTGAGGTGATTAGCACACGCCGATGAAACCCGTAGGGCAGGCCAAAACTAGGGTTTGACCAGTACACAAGCAAAAGCCTAATCGAACACACTCTACTTAAATAAATGCAGTAGCGGGTCTTGTATATTAGACCCACACCGGCTATAAGCCATTTGCTTACCGGACCTGTCAGAAAGCGATGATAGATGGGGTGTTTCAAGTTTCATTCTAAACACCAGATAGACCTTAGGGATCAGGTGGGGCGGCGTTACACAAAATCGAGACGACAGAAACGACCGCTTTACGAAGCGAAAGCCTTGGCCAACACGAACGAAAGTTCGTACAGGCTTTACATCTACCGCAGCCTAGCATAGCCTAGTTACGACTTTAAACGTGAGCTCTTTGTCTCCTCCCCTATCCCACTCCACCTCCAGTGACCATAACTTCCCCTATCCCGGTAATACACCGACCACCCTCTACCCGTTAGAGCACTACAATGCCTATGACCAATTACGTGCTCCGATAAATTGGCTACTTATACAAATATATTGGTCTGATAACTAACTGCTGAAAGCGATCTTCCGTTGACCCCCTCTCTGACAAATCTCTAAATAGAAATTCTCGTCTATAAGAGGGTACTGAAGTAGAGCTGTGGAACGCTGGACTGAATTACTCAAAAACTCGGATACGAGTGCCAGCGGCCAAGTAACTGTGCACTTCTTGTGTGAGAAAATCCACTAGCTACAGTTGGCGGAGTCCACAGCTTTCAGTATCATTTGATGAAACGTTTGGCTAAGAATTTGCTTCGGTGAGTCCGCCAATGGGTACACGATTTAGTGAGTACCGAGCAGTCGGGAAGTTTGGCCCGACCTTAGGCAACTCGAGGACTTTTTCTCATTCAGTCTTAGTGCCCTATACAGCCAAGACAAACAAAGAAGAGGTTCCTTGAGGTGGTCCACTCATTGAAAGCGCTAATTGCAAACAAATGAAAAATAATAGTAGATTTTAAGACGATCGAGGGATTCCCGGTAAGACTCCCTAGTTCACAGGGCGCTTGCAGTTCCGCGTATTTATACGACGAACACAGTATTGAGATGCAGGAGAGCGACGGTATCTGAGAGAAAGGGGGGAGTGCGTGGGCAAGAATGACTTTAAGTTTGAAAACTTTTAACTAACCTATCGTCGCTGACTGTCGGTGTGGAGACCTTGGGGGACTCATCATTCGGAAAATTTTCGTTGAACGGTTTTTTGAGGGGTGACGAGGTACTTCTGCTTTCAGCCTTGGCCAGGTTTCCATTCCGCACTTGCTCACGATCCGAAATTATCTGTCCCCCGGTAAATGAAACGTTGTTGCCGGTGTGGTTAGGGGTGCGTGAATGATCTAATAATAATAAAGAACACTTACTGAGAACTGCGAGTAGGCATGCATTACGGAATAAACGAGATATGGGACATTACCCAAAAACATAGATCAGGGGGTCACTGCGCGATGAAAATGATTCTAACAAATTACATGACGCGGTCAAAACCTGTGATGCGTGTACCTTGAGCCATTGGTGCGGGAGATAAAGTTTTGGGTTGGGACGACTTTGCAATGTCTAACCACTGTGTAAATCTGAAAAGGAAATAGGGACGTACTTAAAAGCGTGTCATGTATTACCTCACAGAATCTTCCAACGCAGAATCGTAAGAGACAGGAGACAAAAGGGGGTTGGCAGTCAACATAAGACTGGCAGGAGTGAAAGGAACTGGTTTAGATGCTGAAACAGCAAGTGATATTTTCTAACAAACCCCGGTTATCGGGAGAAGTGGTGCGCCTAAACTTCTTCCGCCAACTAAGTAGTATGAATACAGAGAAGGGTAGAATTTTCAAAAGTGAAGTCTCGAGGCATGATTAATCTGTACGAAGGAAGAAATAGTGGGCAATCACGGTAAACAAATTGGTCAAGAAGCGAACATGTATCGTGTCTTGTTTTACTTAACTCGACTGACTCCGAACACAAGAAGTAACTTAGAATAGCCGTCACCACTACCACCGACACCGTCGCCGCCACTGCCACAGCCGCCCCTTAATCATTATCAGCATCTTCGCTGGGGAATAATAGGAGTCATGGTAAGACAGGGTCTGCCTGTTATCTCATCTGTAGGCCACCTCGCAAGTCCATATGTGGAATTAGGTATAATTACCTTCAGCAAGGGCCCAGGTCTGGCGGATAAACAGCTCCGCAGCATGCGGCTTCGTACTCAGCTGGCGACTAGATTGCATGTCAAAAAAGCATATGCCGTAGCGGCACTGCGACATGACGAGCTTGGCTTTGCCATCAAATAAGGTTTTCCCGGTCGTCTGGCACAACCCTGGAACATTAAGGGGGGAGGGGTCGGAGGAGTGGGTGAGGACATCCACCTTCGAGTTTAGCGACACAGGAAATCAATCTCCCCTCCCCCATGCAGCTGCACACGTAGTCCCTGTCCAGCGGGCCAAAGCGCAACCGGGTATTTGGACGCGGGGGATCATGATCCACATCTTCCGGTCGAAATCGCCGTGAACAAACACGCCGCCGAGAGGAGGATTTTTTTGTGCGACAATAATTACAAACAATATCCTTAAATACAGGCTCGAATATGCAAACGTACTTCTCGTAGGAGCATATAACATCCTGATTGGCCAGAGCACGATCCAACTCTTGTTGAACACCGGAAAAGGCCTTGGAGTTCTCTGCTAGCAGACGCAGTAGGCAAAGGCGTTGGAGGGCGAGGAATGGAATATTTATGAAGCGATGGACGTAAAGTAGACCGAAACCGTTCCGCATCGAGGCCTCGCAGTAGCGGATGGGAGCAAACCTTCTGTTTGGGGGGAGGGGGGAGAGGACAGGCAAGACAAGGAGGAGAGTCAGACGTGTCTGTAAAAGCGGAAGCCGAGATGAACGAACAAAATCCAACTTGGGGGAGGTGGACCGCGAAATCGTTTGCGTCTCAAACCAGGTCTCGACTCCGGGATAACAAACTGCTAGTCTCATAGGATTAACAATAATTGGGAACACTTCCGATATCAGGACTAAGCCCAGACATTCCAGTTGACCCTGGAGGCCCCGGCAAGGGCCGCTACAATCAGTTTGCTATTCAGAAGTACTACCAATGAAGACTGGCCAGTTATTTTGCCGTCGTTAGCCAGCTGTGCCCCAGCCTTTGGGCTAGAAGACCTTAGGATGGAATCTGGTTCAGGGTAGTCATTGGGATTGACGTTGCAACAGTTGCGTTATGGGTCTGGGCTCTGTTGATTGAGATCCAGACAGGGGGTATGGTATGGTCATCCGACCACTCCGGTCTCACTGGTAGTGAAATTTTCTTAACAAATATCGTTGCAGAGTCGTTGCCTGAAACAGGTGTGTAGGAACGGTGTCTGGCGCCTCCCAGTGATGCGACAGATGCTGCTCAGCAAATACACACTTTCGTTCGCAGTTCCGTTTCAAGGGAGACGTTTAGTGATAAACCACTGGCTTCCCGCTGTAGCACACGATAATACGGAACAAATGTTGACTGGTCAGGCAGAGTGCATTAGAGTCAGGAGCCTCCATAAATCCTAAATTTAAGTGAATTGCAGTCTAACGGGAAAACATACCTAGAAGTCTACGAGATCAGCAAAAGAGGAAGAAGATACGATAGCTAGAACAAAAGGTTTTTGGTCCAGTGTTTCGGATTCTCACTTAAACCCATCATCAAAGACAATTGCTAATAAGTGGCTTGACTCTATTAGCCTCATCTGCGACTGTCCTTGATGATGGGTTCGGAAGAGAATTCGAAACATCTGGCCAATAAACTCCTTGCTCCAGTGATCGCATTTTATTATTCTAAACTGCTTCCTGGGAATCGTCTCCCCGCTTCTCTTCGAAAGACTAAAAGTGCAAATCGGCTAAACATCTTGTGCCGTGAAACGCGACATGAGGAAGAAGGGAAAAACTAACTGGATGGAATAAGGGACAATAGTGAGGATATGTCGCTGGCTATGATGCGAACACCGTTGATCGAATGGGTTTTCTAAACATGCGGGCGGGGCTAGCCCTCTTAGGATGATCGAATGCGGACGCAACGCGGCCACCATAGGAGGATGATTCGTAAACGCCAAAGACGACTAATAGGGTTACAGACAAAGCGGGCATAAATCCTTCCTACAGGGTGGAGGGAAGTTATGAAATAGACCAAAGAGAATAGGTGATTTAATCGTAAAAAAAACACATAAAGATTGAATTTAGACTTGCAAGCAAAACTGCCACAAACGCAAGGTGTTAATAGCACCAGGACAACCGCTACACCGGGAAAGGCTGGACTGCACATGAAATGACCTGTAGTATGAACTAAACTGATACTGATACCACACACACACAGCACGAACCTCACTTGCGCCTCCTGCAGCAACCGTGTTCCGTGGCAGGACTGAAGACGCATTCACGTGACCTGGCAAAGAGCCCTTGTCTATGTGAACCGCCGCCTCACCGGAGATACACCGGCCGGCCCCACCTGGTTTAGCCTGTTGGTGTAACCGGTCAAAGGGGTGCGTCCGCTGAGCTTAGCACAGTAACGCACGGGCCTTACACGAGGGTTGGGCAATCCAGGAGGAGGAGGAGGAGGAGGAGGAGGAGGAGGAGGGGATAGGGGAATCTGAATGGAATAAAGGTTTCTCGTGGCCCAGTATTTGGTGCGACTGTTAATTCACAGAAGCACCAAAGTGACTGCTCCTTTCTAAACGGTTTACACACACACTCAATTGCGTGTAAGCGGCATTCAGTGCCGTCTGATACAGTTAGGATTGGGAGATTAAGGATCCCGGATGAAAAATCCGAGCATGAAGAGGCCTCCGGACGTGATGTTGGTGTGTGTGGCAACCATAAGGCCTATCTGCGCAAGGTACAAAGAGACACATCCCGAAGTAAGCACGTACTCTTCCTCCAGTATGGAGGGGGTGGCGGAGAGCTTGCGCAGGTCAGTCATCTCGCTGACTAGGGCGCGAGCTTCGGCGTCGGAGACGGTCCGCTCAGCAGCGAGGTCTCGGCAATTGGCCAATACAAGTACGGGCAGGGTTGAGGGCACACGTGGTAGTTCACGGCGAACGTACTCAAACGAACTGCAAAACAAAAACGAAGAACAGTGACGGAGCACGAGAACTACTACTAGTACAGCTACTGCTAATACAGCCAGTACCAATAATACTGTTACCATAAATATTACTGGCACTACCACCGATAAGACTACTGTTCTTATTACCGATACCAGTACTATTAATATTACTAGTACTACAGCCGCTGATGCTACTACTACTACTACTACTACTACTACTACCGTTGGCACTACTACTATTATTAAGGTCGGCAGTACTATACATGCAGCTGCCGCTACTACTTCTACTACTACCACTACCAATACTACCAATATTAATAGTAGTACTGCTGCTGCTACCACCAATAATGTAACGGTTCATCGCCACATGTGAAGCGAATACAACCAGCAAAACGAGCTAGCACTTCTCCTATTCGCCATGCCGAAGGATTCCGTGCGACAGCTGATGTCGATAGTAACGAAAGGGGAAGTCCCAGGAATCGGCCGAGATGGCACGACCGCTGGGACGACAGCTTTGCCAGCCTGTCGTTTCGGATTCTCACTCGGGTGCATCATCAGAGACAGAACCAGATGACGGATACGAGTGGGAATCCGCAACGTCCAACTAATAAAGCTTTTGCTCCAGCGATCATGTCTCGCCTGCTTCGCGACATGACTGATGACCTGAGCTTCCTTCACAACATGGCGAGCTTGCACCGACAGGAAATAGAGCGAAAATATTAACACTGTTAGCTTAGATTAGGTGGGGATGACACGACATGACAGAAACGGTGAGTAAAAATGAGTGAAAGAAAGAGAGGGGGAGAGATAACGGACAAATGGCTTGCCTCCGCTTAGTCATATCGAAGATAAGGAGAACTCCGCTGGCGCCCTTGTACACATCGATGAAGGTCGAGTCTAGGCAAGCCGATGGGGGAGGCTACAAGCAAGGTGGAAGCAAGATTGAGACGGAGGCCGCATCAAACTGGGATTTTTTGGGTAAAGAACCAGCTCATCCTCGGCAGAACACCCCTCCCCCCCCCCCCCCCCCAGTCCGACCAACACTAAAATTGAAAGTCTGGCTTCACTCAGGCATAGGAAGTTTGCTTGCTAGCCTCCTTGGGACAAAAAAATGCGATGAGCAACTGCAGCTGTTTTGCTGTCTAGATTATAAAAGGTGATAAGTAGAGAATAGTACCAGTCCTGGCGTCTTTCTATGGTCGGATTGTGACTACTACATGCCAGCCAGGCGTCAAAGCTTCCGGCTTGTTTTTCAGAAGTCTGTAGGAGATGGGGAAAAAAACTGGGTGCCGTTACAATTAAATACGTAAAATGCACCTCTCTTCCTCTTTCTCTCACCCCTGCCAAATAAATCTGGGAGAAATCGACTGAGACAATGAGACGGCCGTCGCCGCCCTGAAGCAAACAAAGCGACGATCAGTCATCACTAACTGCCCACCAGTTATTTGCTCTAGAATCCCGTGACGTGATGAATGATTGCAGAAAAGGCGAATGCAGCCTAAACTACTTGCCACTGGATCCCCGGAAAGCCATGTTAAATGACGATCGTGGTGGGACGGGGAAATTTGAGGCAGACGGCTGGTTCAAAAAGAGATGGGCCAGAACTGTTAAGGAACGTAGTTACGATTGTGTAGACCCTAGTTTAATATATTCCAGCTTGATAGCCTCTTGCATCAGAACTGTCTGTGATTGCAACCAACCTAATTTATTGACAGGAAGTCTGGAGAAAAGTGCTCCCTGTAAAACAAATATCAACCACTGAATTCTCTACCAAACTTTACACGTTGAGATTGACTTACTATACCCCAAACAAGGCGTTACGCCGAGCTCACATTATTTTCTGACGAGACTAAAATGTTGACTACACCTTCCCACGCTGACTGGCATGATGAGCTCAGGGTCACGACTGGCTGAACAAAGGACCTATTTCTTTCGAAACATATATATATATACATATAAGGTGGTGCCGACAAGGACGAGGGGTATCAGGATGGTCATTTCCGGCTTATTAACTGTCGTCAGCTAATCATACCCAACCCCAGGTACGGACCGACTACGATTCGAATCCAGAAGTCTTGGTCGTTGAGCGTGACACTACCACTAAGCTAGGGTCCGCTGTCCTGTCAGTTGTGATCAAGAATATTAACTGTGGTAGACTGACGCTCACCGATCAGGCTACCGAACCTGCTGGCCTTCTTTCCAAAGCAATAGAAAAGCATCCAAGTAAGGCGAGATGTGAGATTGGCACAGATGCTCGTTTCAGGCCTCCAGCTCAAAGTACGCATGACTCATGCCGACATCAAGAGAAAATGTTACCGCGTTACGCCCGACGACACAAACCAATCAGCTGTTTGGTGACTTCACAAGACTCATGGCACGTGTATGTAAAAAAGGGGCGTGCAAGGTAATGACAAGCGCGGGAAGAGGAGATGCAGAGAGCCGTCAGGGCAATGTTAAATGTAAAAACAGAAGAGGCTGAAACATGCTGGATGTTTTCTTTCCTACTTCAAAGTGTGTTAACCGACTTGACGAGTCTACGAACAGAAAGTGAGTGAGTACGGTGCAGCGCAGGTCTATATCTCGCCATAATTGAACGCACACGCGTCAGCACTGTTCAAATAAGGACTCTCAGCGTCAAGCAGGCCGCACGAACTATCGATGCGGATAGCAGACGGAACTTTGGCCGGCAATTCAGCTGGACACATGACCTTTCCCCCCTCAGGTCATGACCATCCGCTAATCAGCCTAATGACAGCAGTAGTCGATCAGGCATGGTGTCGTGTCACAGTCATAAAAGTACCGCCAAACATTGCCCGGCTCTGCGAAATTCTGACATTCACCTGTAGACTGCAGTTTATGTAGGAGGCCAGGACCGACAAGTAGGCAGCAGAACGTGCCATTGCTGGTTGCTAATTGGCCGAAAATCTGATGTGTCTAATAAAGCAACTTATGGTTGTGTGTTTAAACGAATGTTGCGAAATATGAAGGCAGGTATTGTGAAAACCTTTCAGCATTTGAAAAAACAGCTGCCCCGGGGAAGAACGGAAAGCTGGAAATTTGATAGGCAGGTGTGTGGAAGTTAAGCAAGGATCGTCAGTGTGGAAATGGTATTAAACTTTATCACCTAGGCTCCCGCATTTGCAGGTCATGGGAGGTCGTGCAAAAAACAGCATTAATTAGATTTTTTAAAAAGGCACATAATGCAAATGAGTCAGGGCTTGCGGAAGGCGTCTTATGTGTTCGATTCTGTGTTAAATGATGCCCTCAGTTCTTTCTAAGCCAAAAATCCACCATGCAAACACAGAGAGGAGTTGCTTGCAAATTACGGGATATATACCTTTAGAGAACTAACCAGAAATGCAAATCATTTTTCCAATATATTCGGAACGACACTGCTTTTTGACCTTCCACTGACTTTAGATTTTTATTTTATTACATTAGACAGAAATAACGCTCAGACAGCTTTTCTCCTTAGGCCAACTATACAGAGAAAGGAGGTCCCCGAAAGTTTTTTTGAAAACGGCTAAGTCCTCCTGCGATTATTTGAAAGTAGCTGCTATTATCCTTGGCCTCGAACAAAGATTAGGAAGGAGTCCCCCAGTCCAGGTTTCCGCGTGACTAAACAACAAGTGGACTGCGGCTTCTGTGGCGGCGGCGGCGGCGACGACGGCACGAACTTTGGCCTGCTTCGTCCGCCATGGAACCCGCTAGACGGGGTCTTCAAGATGGGGCTCCGTGAAAAACTTGCAGCAAAGCCTAATCGTTCGTCTTGAAAAGCATTCCGGCGGACCTCCGGCCGCACCAATTCTTTTGAGAGTCCCTCAATCTCAATTCTCGGAAAGTTATCCAGGCACGGATAAAGAAATTCATATTGACCCAACGATCGTGTCTCCCTCTCCACGTAGCCACAATCCTCATTCATATTGACCCAACTCGACGCCTTGGTGGGATTCGAACCCACGACAGTAAGGGGAAGGTTTTAGTACAGCCAACGCTCTAACCACCTGAGCAACGAGGCCCCGTCGGACGACGCGAGTTTAATCACATTTGGGTGGTCATCTGGTGGATTCTAGGTGAATTACCTAGGAAATTCTGCTTGGACAGTAAACTTACTTTAACAAATTTGATCGATTCCAGACGTTGCAGTAGGTTGGACGGGTGACGACCCAAATGTGATAAAACTCGCGTCGTTCGGCGGGGCCTCGTAGCTCAAGTGGTTATAGCGTTGGCTGTACTAAAGCCTTCCCCTTACTGCGTGGGTTCGAATCCCATCGAGGCGCCGAGTTTTTCACAGTTGGGTCAATATGAATAATTGAAAATTTGCCAAAACATTTATGGATAAAGAAGTTGAAAAAAAACGCGTTCCACATACGAAAAACACACGTGTACAGAGGCTGTCTTGCTGCTGCGTCCAGTTGAAAGAAAAAGATGAAGATAACTCCTTGATAAGGTGTTGGGTACGACCAAAAGTGACAGTTAACAATCACGGAGAGCGCTTATAACAACAAATAATGGACTGCATGCTTCTGAAAGAGCTGAAAAACTGTTTAGCATTGGCAAATAAGCGTCTGATTGAGGGGTGGGTGTCGTCACTGCGTTACCGGGACGGTTTTAAGAAGACGAAGAGACGGTCCTCAAATGAATAGCTATATGCAAACCCCACGGCTGCAGTGCCAAGCATGAACTTCACTCGTAGGGCAGCAGCTCCTGTATACGGAAGGATTATGGGCCGCAGTCCAAAATCGCAAGACAGAACGAGACAAGTTTTAAAAACAGGACATGACCAGTACTCCTACCTGGGCTTCCTTAATGAACTTCCGAGCGTACCGAGGCAGCCTTGAGCTTTGTGTGAGATTTCGCGGTTTTCCCTTGTCTACCACGTCCCAGACCTCGACCTTGACCACTTCGTCCGTCTCCTTGTAACCCCAGAGGATGCAGGCGACCTGTGGTTGAAAACAAAAGGCAGTCTCATTAGCGGTGGGTACTGCCGTGACTTGCAACTTATCAAAATGGTCGATGTCGCACCGCAATTCTTTGAAGGACAAGCAGTTCACAATTTAGAATGAAGTGTCAGTAAAAAAACATTCCAGACGGATGGGGTGTTACAACAACAATCTCAAGGCTGTGCGAGAGATGAAGGAAAAGTTTCCTTCCAGCAAATAGCAGCAGCAATGAAAGCGGTATGTGTGGCGAAAAAAACCTTGTTATTTTATCAGCAGCATCAGCCTTTGAAGGAAGTTCAGACTTTTGGGAAGACCAAGAGAAAGATCAGACCTACTGTGCGAAGCAAGTATACGGTTAATCCAAGTTGAGGACTGCGCCTCTGCCAAAGAAATGACTGCTCCGATTTTACTTACTAAATATTTTTTGGAGAAACATTAGTCCCCTGGAAAAAAAGACAGCTACGTAACATGAGCACTTTCCACCCCATCCTGTAACGCGAGTAGCCTTTTTGGCAGTCGTAGTTATACACGGTTGACATTGTGGCTAGCGTCCCCCTCCGGTGGTCTTGGCAATATTTTTCATTCGGGACAAGGTGGAAAGGTAAGAGTGTGCAGTAAATGCGGTGCAAGCCTACCTCACTATAAACTAGTGCTGCGTC
>CACRXP010000078.1:1291853-1360099 GCA_902702965.1 Spirometra erinaceieuropaei
GAGGGAAGCCATGAAGAACAAACGAGGCGTATTCTGTCATGATGCGATTTTGAACCATCGACTCCAAGTCTGCTAGTGCCCGACTTACGGTGGTACTGACTTCCTAGTCTCCTGACAGATTCACCATACTAGGTGAATCAAATAACAGTAAAAGGCGCGACCTTCGTGAGACAGTAAGACCAATTACCGCCAACTGGCGGGACAGTCCGGCCTTCATACGGACTGGGAGGGTGGGGTTGAAAGGGCTTCTTCGCAAAGTAGCCTTTACAATAAGTCTTTCCAGTGAAAGACCCAAGATACTGTGTTGCTGTTAATGTGCGCGCAGGAACCGGCACGTAAGCTGCCCCCGGCGAGACTGCAAGCGTGAAAATAGGGAGCGACGCGCAAGTCAAAGTCGAACCCTCGAGACGATACTGCATCATTATCAATTGCGATGGATGGATTATCAATCGATTTCTTGCCAGAGCTTCAGTTCATGACCTGTCTCGCATTTTGCCCGGAGAGGATTATCATTGTGCAGCGGTGTCACTGACAACTCGGGTCTACGCGATGTCATGGCATTTCCGAGTGACAGAGCTGGGAGCGGCTGGACCAGGCATGATCGCAGCCGTATAAAGTAAGAACCGGCGACATAGAGGATTGTACATGTGCATTTCCACAGTAGTGGTGATGCGGTGTACGCTCCAACGCCAGATGCCGGCGATACGTTGAAAGATTTCTACTACAAGACGTGAACAACTGTGTGACCCAGTTATTGTGGGGTCGGTCAGGAAATGAACCAGTCAACCGCAACCAATAATAGTTAACTGTGATGACTTGGTCAGGTATTGGGCCGACCAGAAGACCAAGTCAGTGGGGGTGTTACTTTGCTCAAACCCGGGCAGAGGTGGTGATGGGACCCAGCAAGCCGACCGAAAACTTAGAAGAGCTGATATCAATCCCATCGCCGGCCCTGTGGTCTTCGGTCTGGGGGCTGGCGTGATAACAAGCTGAACTTCAATAGGCGTTTGCTATCGACCGACTGCACTGTAGACTGATCATCTGTGATACAGTGGGTCAGGAGAACCGTCAGTTTGGCTGAATACCACCAGAAGTACTGACAAAAACACCCTCTAGTATCAGCTGTTATCTAACAAAGAGTGTGCGGAGCTCAGAGACAGTAAACTACTCAAAAACGTCGAGAGGTATGAAATTCTTGTCACGTATAAATTGGACCTCCAGCTCTTCTAATGATCATAACATATTCACAATCAGTAGGTTTTTGGCAGATTTGGATAATTCATACAAACCAGTTGTGGAAAACGCGGCAGCCTCGGTGGGATACGAACCTACGACGGCCACCGAGTTTTTCGCAGTTGCTCAAAATGGGATATTTACAACCACAAAACCCCTGAAACACATTTGTGGGCTAAAGAGTAAGTCCAGATGTGTAGAATACGCGTGGAATTTAGACAAAGTCCAACCACTGAAATGGGTGACGAACAGTATAGAGCCTGAAGTGTGCTACTTTTCGATGAAATATTACCATCGGCTGACGCATGCCTAATAATCGAAAGCCAAGGCATCAACCGATTATAACTATGCCCCCTTCGTCTTGAATTAGAAAGTCAGGACTAAAGATGTCTTGGCTGATCTGTCATGTAGCCATTCCGCTAATTTCGGACTAAAACAATCTGAGTAATAAGTATGTCGACCAGTAAGCCATAACTTAAGAACGCATCTTGCTCAGAACGTTTGTTAATAAGACGAGAAATGGGTAAAGAAGGAAACAAACAGTGCTAACTGGTATGCTTATATTAATAAAATTTAGGAGCAACTGAACGGCAGCACCCCTGGCCACCGCAACTGTCACCGCAGACAAGTCAATGAGCGCATTTTGGACTGACAGGAAAACAAACAGCAGGCATATGAACGTTTTGTCTCCAACAGAATACCTCGTGTGCTCGATCGAGGATTTGGACTACCCGAGCCCACTAGCCTGAGCAGAGTTCTTTGCTGACCGTCATACAATCGAACACACATGATGACAAGAAACAGGACGATAAGGCGTACCGATAATAAGCGACGGTTTTGGGAAGGGGGTATAAGACACTCGTGTGTGATAATTTTAACCCTGGTATTGTAAGCTGAGTCGCCGAACATGACCGAGTTCGACTTTTTTATAATAACTGAACGAAGACAGAACAACCTGTTGTTACAGCCCCAAAACCTCGGTAAAAAGGCCTTGAATCCGGAGCAGTTTGCTCGTTGGCCTACTGTAGCCATCTTTCATGAGTGTATGGGAGTGGCAAGCAATGATGTGTATAATGCCATCAAATGAAGATTTTCTTAGATTTTGCTTCTCTCCCTCCCATACAGTTGCGTACATAGAAGCGAGTTAGGAACGAAAGGAGCAGATATCGCGACTTGCTTGCCGAAAAGGCCATATGGAAGAGAGCAGTAAGTACGGCATTCGCAGAGGGACGACTTTTAAACGTGTCAAATAGTGACAAGTACTATACGAACTAAACGAACTCTCTTGGGACCCTTGTTTTGCCTTAACTACTGCGACGAAAAATCGGTGGGTAGAGTTTTCCGTGTATATATAGAAAAGGATTACACAAAAAGACAGTGAAAATGGTAACCTACTTGAATTTCATCTGTCGCCGTGTAGTCTGGAGAGAATGGCTCTCCCTTTAGACGAGTAAAGAGGGCAGTTTTCCCAGTGCGCCGGTCACCGCGAATAACCAGTTTCACTGAGAAAATAAGGTCATTAGACACATGGATTCTTATTACATAAATATGGTGCGACAAGGACAAAGAGCAAACACCAGCGAATAACGCACTCGGGCGATGCGCATTTATCATGAATGTGAAGGACATTAATTGACTCGCTAAAGATAGGCCTGCCAAAAATCTGGTTCACTGATTATTAGTATAGCTGCCCATGAAATTCGGTAGGATAGGCGAGAGAATTTTTGATATAAGCCCGTGAGTGTTGGACAGCCGGTCGTTTAGGATGAGTTAAAAAATATATTGGTATGCTTTTCTCTGTCCATAGAAGGTATAAAATGGCGTGGGCAACATACCATATTTTAGGATTTATAGTAAATACAGCGTGCGCACAACGAGCGACGGATGCTAGTGCACTAGCATGGATTGTAAGTGTTCCATAAAGGGTTTGTGATACGTCATCATTCGTCGACAGCGACTTTCAGAAAAGTCAGGTACTGACAATTTTATTGCTCTACATCTCATCGCAAAAATCACTTAAACTAAAGACCCGAAAATCAAGAAAGGGTAGTTTTGCGAAATTCACTTAGGGGAATGTTCACAAAAGTCTGTGTTCTGCGGCCAAATAAACTCCCATCATATATTAAAACTAACGAACTAACATAAAATGATCTGCGTGAAAGTCGATAGTTATAAAATAAGACCGCAAGGTCAGATGAATATATATTCCTACGCACTGTTGTACTTAACACCATTGGCGAACCGCCTTTGCAATTCCGGTCGCAGAGGGTGGAAGTTGCCATTACATTTTGGGCCATCAGTAGCCCTGCTATCTCGTGCAAAGAACTTCCACAACGTAGACATTTAGCAGCCTTTCTCAGGAAACCTCACACCGAAAAGCGAACATAGCCCAGTTGTGAAACCAGAGGCTAAATCGAAGGCCAGGAGCCTGCGGTTTTACTGGTCCAAGTTGTGCAAGCACACACAGATCTGAGGGCATGGTCTTGCGTTACATAAGGTTCTCATGTGTAATGTCGCTCTAATGATAGGATCTACAAGACTATGGAGCCTTAGCTAAATACCAAAGTGCCCAGGAGAAATTAGAGAGTAGTGGTTAAACACAAACGTGGTGGCATACGTGAAGGCTGCAGCGACTAAAAGCCACACGAGGGCCAAGGCTTAATACGCCACAAAAAAATGAGACTCGGGAACGGAAACGTTACCCTTTGAAAGAATGGTAAGACGCAGAACATTACATTGATGGGGGCGAGGAACGAGGGAAATTACTAAGGCGCGGAAAACAAGCAAATGCGTGTCGGCGTGAGAAAATGTTTGAGGAAAATGCATGGTTCAAACCAAAGAGGCCGACAGAAGCAGTTATAAGTTTAACGCATAATATTGATTTGTTCTAATTTTGTGACAACGTTCATAATTGAATGCAAACTTGTATATGTATTGTTTCCTTCATACTCGCTTATCGCACTGTGGAATGCGCACACATCTACATGAAATCTAAGCGTTTCAGGCTTACTTTGCATTTGGGGGATTATGATTCCTTCTGCAGCCAATCCGTTTTAATGCTGGATTAAGCGTAGAACAATTCTTTCACTGACCTCTTGTATTCATTCAGGGCTTAAGGAGTTTTCGCAGTTGATTTCGCATATTGGCCGTCTGACAAGTAAATAAGACAATGCACACGCTTCACCTTTTACCCTATTAGATGTATTTCCTGTTTTTTCAAGGTCGGCGAGCTGCACCTATGTCGCATTCAAATCTACAGCCAAATACGAAATTCAGTCGTGCGATTTCATTCCTTCAGATCTGATTCGCTTCGCACGCGTTTGGAGACGTCTCCGAAAACCAAAAAGCCGACGGTAATTTTTGGCCGAATTTCTCCTCGGTAGGTACCGTCGTAGTCAAATTGGTAGCATGAAGTCGGTTTGGATCCGCAGACAAACGCTTTCGGCCACACCTTGTTCTTAATACATGTGTGTCACTGTCCTCATAGCATGAACCTCAAAGGCTAATGTATTATAATTATCTGAGGTTATGGAGAGCAGTGGGGCAGGGGGGATGCGTGTATTTTTATAAACTTCTCCCGGAGCTTAAGTTTAACAAATGCCTACCTTTCGAATTCGACATCCGAACAGGAAGACGTGGTTACTTGGAACAAGTTACTACATAATATGCCATAAACGCACATCATCAAGTGGGCTGGAAGGCCTCGATGAGGCAATGACACTCGATTCCAAACTTTGCTCTTTTAACGAGTGTACAAGCAGGATGTGGAGACCGGTTATTTCCCTGAAAATTCACCTTGAGTGGTGGTCCAAGGAGTTCCTGCGGCGACAGGTGAGACCCCAAAGAGAGGGTCAAGCAGGACCTTCTGACATTCCAAAATTTAATAAATAGCACTCAAAAAGCCGGTGAGGTGATTGATATACAAAATATCTTCCGCTCCGGACCTGTACATAAAAACAACGCAGAGGAGATGCGTTCAAGACCACTGAAAGTCGACTTGGGGAACGAACAGCAGGAAGATCGAATATTAACTCGAAAATCCAGGATACGAAACAAGAGCACTGGTAGCAAAGTAAAAAAGGCGTCAGAGTGAGAGGAAGATGCAAATATTGTGGGCAACGAAATGATAAAAACGGAGAGCAAGTTTCTATGGAACAACCCGATGAAATCGACGGTCATCAGTTCCAGTCATCAGTTCCATCGAACACTAGCAAATTTGAAGACAGTCTGTGAACCGGATAAGTAGTGTACAATTTACAGCGACAACTGTCAAGTTCAAGAACTTACAGCTAACTTCCAATGACCAAGAGAGCAAAAAAATGTGTTAATGATGTACACAGACTTAAAAAGTCTCGTCAACAAAAAAAGATGAAATTAAGCTGACCGTGGCCCATTTGCAACATACCTTTATAGCTCTAAGAAGACATGGTTTAATGAGTAGATAACAGACACATAAGTCATGCTGGACGGCCTCCGGCTTATCCGCATGGATCGAGATGGACGTAGGGGTAGGGAATCGTGATGTTAACGCGGGACGACACTAGATACGCAGTGGATGGCTCCCCGCCAAGAGGGAACGCCGGTTGCGAAATCATTAGTTGTAAATTGGAAGTACCAAACCAAACGGACCTCCATATTTCGCTGGTATGTGGACCCCCAGGACAGCGGAAAGATATGGATAATGCACTCATCAAAAAAGTTAAAGCAAGTAAGCCGTAGCAAAATAGTAATAATACTAGAGATTTTGACTCTTCAAATATCAATCAGGGATCGTTGTGCTGCGCGCGATCGGAGAGCAAATTCGAGCGAAAGCTCTCCAGTTGGTCACTGACTAATTCCTTACCCAACATGTTACAGTGGACACCCGATTTTGAAGTGGACGGCAGTCAGGCTGTTTAATTTAATTCGGATCTCATCAATTCCAGGGATGAAAACCGTGTCACCTGATTGACTTCTAACACGCCCCTGGACCGAGGCGACCACTGCGTTTTTGTTTGGGAGTACAGTCACTTTTCTGTACCTGCAATTCGAAAAACAGACGAGAGAAATGTATGGAAAGGGGATTATTCCGAAAGGAAAAAACTGCTGGCTGTTGCTAGAATGGAATCCCTCACATGTATCTGACCCAAACGCAGCCTTGGTGTTCTTTAAGAACGTGATTTGACACTTGGAGGAAAACCGCTGTCCGCTTAAAAAGAGATCTTGCGTTTCCCGACCAAAGTGGGGATATCGGAAATAAAAAGAGACTTCAGAAAGAGGAGATCGTGGAAGAAATGTGCCACATGTCTGCCGTCTGAATACTTCTTAGGATTTAAGAAGCAGCTTAATACGTGTGGGGGCCTCCTTAGGAGAGAAGAACAGAATATGGGTCAAAAATAATCAAAGAAACACCAAAAAATCCGAATAAGTTCTTCGCATACATGAAGAGGGCAAAACGCAATCCGGACTCCATTCGTTGTCCAAAAAATCATTAGGGAAATAAGTTAACTGATACCTCCGACGAGATGAATCTTTTATCCGACTTCTCCATATCCTTGTATACTGCGGAGTCGTATTTTCATAAAAAAGTATACTGGCAAATTGCTCCACCAAGAAATAAAATTAACACTGTGACCTCCGCAACGGACGCTGTACGGAAAACCCTAGGACAGCTACGACCCATTAAATCGCCTGGTCCGGATATGCCCTTGTCAGTAGATGCAGTCTACACTGACTTCAGCAAGGCCTTTGACACCGTGCCACACAGACGTCTCATATCTAAACTGGGCCAAATTTGTGACTGGTAACCTTCTGAAGTAGTTAGCCGACTTCCTCGCAGGCCGACGTCAGACTGTGTGCAGTACTGACGTCAAATCAGAGTAGGACACCGTTCACAATAGGGCTCCGCAGGTAAGTGTTCTGGGTCACATTATGTTCTTAATGTACTTGAACGATTTCCTAGATTGTCTGACCAATGAGAAGGTAATGTTCGCAGGTGACCAGAAGATGTCGATTTCGATTGAAAAACCAGAGGACGCGATAAACTTGCAAAACAACTTAGATCGAATGCAACAGTGGTGTGATGAATGGTTTCCTAACCTCAATTCTTACAAATATCAACTCACCTGACTGAAGTCTGGTTAAAAATAACAATTGTATTTAAGGCCAGTTTACAGGTTTTTTCAGGGAAAGATTAAATATAAATCCAGCCAGCAGTAAAAAACTGCTGATAAAACAAAAAATAAAGAGGATGGTGCGGTGTATAGTTTGGAGGGTTCGTGAGAAAAAAAACTGTTGCCCATGAAATGACGCAGTCCAGAAAGGGAGGGAAGCACTGTATCGAATTTTATCAGCAGCTAATTATTTTCATGAAGTTGGAACTGAATCAAACTGAAGCGCTGGAGAACAGCTGTCGCTGTTGGCTAAAGAACTTGTCCCTGTTGAGACCGGCCATGGGGATCAGAGACCACAAACGCCACCGCAACGGTACATTCGATCGATGGATTCAGCAAAGAAAAATTTTGGGAGTTTTTCTAAATGTAAAAAGCGATTAATAGTTCTCTTAAACACGCAGAAATTTGCAGAATGTTCACATTCCTGGGGAATTTATTCCGAATGGCAATTGTGTCTACAGAAAAGAACCAAAGATATTTAACGGTACGTGTCAGAGGAATAAATAAAAAATATCACGGTGACTGTTACCTCGGCGGTGGACAAGATGTTTTAAATTAGTAAGCGGGTTAATGGTGCGATTATATAAAAGCGTAAAGAGTAAAAAGAATTCATTTTGTATTCTACGAAACAACAAAGGATTATGGCCTTTAAGCCGGCAACGTTCTCGGTAAGACAAATCCTTGTTTTCCGGGGTTAAAACTCTATTGGTAAAAAAATGTTGGACGTATTCTATTTCCTTGCTCTCAGTAGCACTCATGAGATTAAATAAAAACGAACAGTATTCCAGTCCGGGTCAAACGCACATGTTATAGAGGTACATTCTAATATCGCAGTTTTTAAAGTTTCTGAGGATAAACCCGGTCGGTCTACGTGCTTTGGAGACTATCGGGGTGCAGTAATCCAAGAGATTAAGGCTTTTGAACTATGATACACCCAGATATATAACAGCTCCAGGTGCATTTATGTCGTGACCGCCAATAGTTATTTGAGACTGGTGGCCATCGCCAATCCCCATGAACGAGTATTTATGCCAAGAGACAGAAAGGCACCATATGCAGCGCCACTGGACAAAGGCCTGTAGGTCGCTCTTTAAGAACTCAAGCACGATGTCACGATCTGCTGGCTTATACCCGTATGCAACTTTCAGATTATTGACATACATGAAAGGCTTACCATTCTGAAATACATCGGGTACATCATTAATGAAAAGGCAAAATAAAAGCGGGCCGAGTACACTACCCTGAATGACTCCACTCCTCAAACGTGTGGGTTTGGAGATAATATTGGAAATCTTAACTCGTTGTGTACGAGTACCTAGGTAAGAGGATATAAAATTCAAAAGTTTGCCATTTATTCCAAAAGAGGACAGTTTCAAGAGAAGAAGAGCATGGTCAGCACGATCAAAAGCCTTAGTGAAATCGAAATATACTGTGTAAAGTGCAAAACCATTGTCCCTAGATTGGAGAACATAGTCAAAGAAAGAGAGTTGACAGGTGTCACAAGACCGAGCTTTGAGAAATCCATGCTGAGCAGCACTCAGTAGGTTATTCTCTGTTAAGTGACACATCATCTTATCTATGATCAATGTCTCTAAGATCTTCGAAACTTTGGGGTGGATGTTTACTGGCCGAAAGTCGTCAAATGATGTAGAGTTGTCGTGCTTAGGAATGGGCAGAATGTGTGATTCCTTCTACAAGGTTGGATAAGTTTCACTTTCAAGAGCGCGATTAAATATCTTGCATGAGAGGGATGGGAAAATCGTATTTGCATCTGTGTTAATAATGCTTACTGGGACACCATCAGGTCCTGGACTATTCAATTCAATTCAATTCAATTATTTTTATTAAAGACCCGTCAGGGTCCCATCAAAGCAAGTAAAAATAAATTTACATGCAAATTTTAGACGATGTAGGCGAAATCTGCACAAAGTGCAATGCATAGTTTTTGAGATTAGAAGTCCGTTAAGCAAAATGAAAATGAAAAAACGAGGGGTGAAAAAAAAACTCCAAAGCAAAATTTAAAAATGATTGTAGTAATTTAACAGGAGAAAAAAAACCCCTCAGAAAAATAGCATCAGAAAAAAACAGGGAGGACTGGCCTGCATGTGGCGGTACAAAATGGAATATAGTCCGACATCAACATGGCCGAAATAAATGTCAGCTGTATATGGCATTGTGTAACGGATTTCATAAAATAGTACGTAGGCGGGTCGGTCAGGACTGGCCTGTATCGCCTTGAATAAGAAAAATAAGTGCCGAAATTGAAAACCAGTCTCAAGCCGATAGGAACCCAGATGCGGTCGGTTTCATTCAACCGAGTCCATCCGAGCATGGGGGAAGGGAGATGCGACCAGACTACTAGTATATGGCGAATATAGAAGGCTTTGTCAAGGTCCTGGACTATAAGATTGACGAAAACGCCGAATCGCAACAGTCACATCCCACAGAGTGAAAGTTATAGTTTCTAGAACTGCCCCAGTCAATGCCTGGACAGTCGAAAATGGAGTGGTCGAGTCTTCAATGAACGTTTTGGGGAGGAAATCATTGAAGCAATCAGCGGTTAACTGGACATCAAGGTCTCAGAGGATGGGATGCTGCGTCTTTCGGTGAGTTTGTACTTTTCTAGAGAAAAGTTTCGAGACACTTAAAGAATGGTTTTCGGTAAACTGGATCTCCCCGGCTAGCTGTTTTTCTTCAGACAATCTCTTAGCCCGCTCAAAAATATCACAAATCAAGGGCAGGACAGAAACGTCATTCCGAAGATGGAATCGACGAGAAAGTCTGCGCAATCTGCGACGAAAGGCTAAGGGTAGGGAAACCTCTTCCCCAACATTAATAATTTTCTTTCGGGGGATGCAACGAGAAATAAGCGGATCCAAAATTTCGTACAGTTTTGCAGTGCAAACAGTTACATCCGAACTAAAGAAAAAATCGGTCCATTTGTCACAAAATTTGAGCGAACCAATATTCTGCGTTAAACTTACATCATCAAGGTTAGATTAAAAGTGGGAATACAGGGTTTAAATAGATATTTATTACTCACTAATGATAGGTCCATTGTTCTCTCTTCCCATTGGCCCTCCTTTTCTGTTCAAATGATAACTGACGGCCTCGTATGGCGCCAGTAGGTCGATCCTACGGTAGATCGAGTTGGCGTTGGATCGCCAGGCTTCGATAATCTTTCTCGTCATTTTGCCTCCTGCTCGACCGATTACTTCTGCCTTATCGAAGCCGAATTGACGGTTATTTTGGAGGCCGTGCATAACAGCACGTGATCGCACATCTTTTTGCTTTACAGCTAGCGAATACTCATGCATGCGCGACCTTAATTGTTTGTCGGTCATGCCGCAATAGTTGGCCGGACAGTCTGTACAGTTGACGCGGTAAACAATTCCTGTTGTGTCCTCAGCTGGTAGCCGCCCCTTGGGCTGCCTGAACAAGCGGCGGATAGTGACCTCCGGCCGGTGTCCAAGGCCCACGTTGAGTGGTCTAAGCGTGTGTTCAGTGGCTTCGGAAACGTCACTCACGTAGGGTACAGCACGGAAGATTTCAGTTTTTTATTTTTGTTCACCTTTGGTGTTCGTGTGCCTTTGATACAAGCATTTGTTTATGAAGCTTTGTGAGTACCCATTGTTGAGCAAGAGATGCCATAGGGATTCACGCTCTCGCAGCCTTTCAGCTTCTGTGCTGCAGTGTGTGTTGATGCGTAGGAAGAGTGTCCGCACGTAACTGCGTTAAAGGGTGGTTACTGCTGTATTGTAGGATTTTCGACGTATCAGTGGCCTTTCGAAAGACACCAGTCTGGAGGGATCCGCCTTCTTGTCTTGACACCTGAATATCCAGAAAGGGGATCTCTCTGTCCTTTTCTTCATCCATTGTGAATTGAATTTGGGGAAACATTGAGTTAAATTTGTTTTTTAACGTCTCTTTCATGTCTTTGGTGTCTTTCGAAAGGCGACTGATACGTCGAAAATCCTCCAATACAGCAGTAACCACCCCTAAATGCCACTTCCCTTCATTGAGCTAAGACAGTGTCGTAAGCTGCACATATTCAGTATGACCTGCAGCCTCTTTTAGATTTCGAATCTCCTGATCTTAATTCCGTCTTTATTTATGAGGAAAACTCAGCCAGGACTTGACACACAACTGCAGCAGATAATGCCTGATACCTGTACTTCGCATAGAAATCTCTGCCTTTTGGTAGTCGGAGAGTCGGCTGTTTGACGAACTGATCAACAGTGTCACGAATTTGGGAATGACACACTCTCTCTCTCTAAATGTACAAAGAAATGAACACTTCTATGAGTTCCCCACTATGCTCATACATTCCTCCTGAAATAGCACTTTCCCAGCGTGTTTATGCTGATTTTATACAGTACTCTCGAAACTCGGCTCATCTCTGTGGTCACAATCATTAGGGACTATAGACTGTTCATCAACTTTACTGCGAGAGGAGAAATTTACGCTGTTTACGACGGAAACTACGTCTAGACAACATCCAAAAGAAAACAACCAAGGACGTGAGGAAACGAAAGGACGATGATTAGGGGAGGCTAAGAGAAGAACGCTTTAATACACATAGATGGAATAAAAAACAAAGGAAAATATAAACGATAGTCCAGATGTCTTGCTAGGAGCTCATTCCAGGTATTGTTCCCTAGTTGCTAAGCGACTTCCTGAGTAGGTTCAGGACCCGCAGCTTCGCGACAAAAGAGAATCTCCTGCTGACACCAGCCTCACCAGGCTTCTGAGATATGGCGGTGCTGGGTTGGGCTGTAGGCGGAGCTGTGAGGTGGCATATGCCACCGGCATATGCGACCACCGGCCCCCTCTAACCACCACCGCAAAAAAATTGTGCGGGGGGACGCCAACTTGTTGTAGATTTTGACACCCCTTTACGATACCGATTTTCACCTACACAGCGCATCCCCGCGAAACAGCACTGCATTACTCTTAAATGTGGCACATCGCAAACCCAAAGGGCGTCTTACTCCAGGTGACCTCACCTTCAAAATGAAATGGTTTAAAGGCGTCACGCGCAGTGCTCACTATCTCGAACAGTGCAATGGACAATAACACACATTAAAGCCACGATTAATGAATTTCGACCTCATCTAAGCTAAAATTCACATAGCGGTCTAATATATCGTAAAAATATTGCCTGTTTTACACTCAGAAATTTAATTTTACTTTACTCCCATTACTGGTTTCGAGCTTTTAAGAAAACGCGTGGTGTCTGGATACTTTCTATGTTCCGAGCTGAAGGGGCTGTGGCCCACCTACCCACCCTGCCGTCCCCACCTTTGAGGGGGCCATGTGTTAGCAGAGTCGCTCTGTATTCAATCCTGCTATGAAGAGTATTCGGCGTACTCCAGTCTAACACTGATTATCCCTGGTTGCAGATGACAGAGCGCAATGTTGGTAGTTCGGGAGCTGGAGCTTTTGGTCAGTCCATTTCAGCTAATTTTAGGAAAGTTAGCACGCACCTTTGAAACCCCTTTTTGTTGCACGTGGAGGAAGTGGTAAAAAAATTGGAGAGGGACTAGCATCAAAGAACTACAAAGAAAATATTAAAAACTGTACACATAAATAAAGTGTTTCATACGTCAAGAGAATTGGAAGCCAAGTATACTCACGTGGGTGCGTAATACAGCGGTTACTTGAGGCATCAATAAGCCCCGGGGAAAGCGATATGATCCGTGGTCTGCAGGCGTCGTGGCGAACGCCGTGTGCCGACGTTTGTGTACTAGTAAATTACATGAACAAACGTTACTTAAAGATCCTCAGTAGCATCCCGAAAGCAATAAATTGTTAACATGAGGAATCAAGACGATAGCGGTCGGATGGCATTGTGGTGCACAGCAATGTTGCTTTTGCCTCCTTTTAAAAGTTACAATGGGTGCAGACATAACAAAATTCCCAGAAAAGGCATTCCAAGCTTCATTCAGTCTATTGGAGAAGAAAATCACCCGTATATCTGGCCTAAAATCAGTCACACGTAGTTTGAGTGCATGACCTCTCAAGTTAGTTGTAGTCGCCAACTCGGAAAAGACTCCAGATACGAGACAGCAGTCCTGGTCGCGTAGAATGCGGAAGGCTTATATCAGGTCACCCCGTAGCTGCCTGTAACTGATAAGAGAGGGATCGAGATTAACTAATCGTCTTACGTAGGGCAGCGAGCCCTGTCGTGTTACGAGATTGATTGCTCGCCGCTGAACTTTTTCGAGCATGCTGAGGTCTTTAGCGGTCTCCATACCTGGATGGCAAACTCCGGATGCAGCCACACAAGAGTTCGAAAGACCTTAGAGTGGCGGTCTTCATCAAAGGAGGAGAACGATCGTTTAATCAGGTATTGGATGGACATCGCCGAATTGGCTATCCTTGAGGTGAGCTGTAAAGGCTCGGGCTAAATTGTGATCACCACACCCAAGTCCATCTGAACGTTCACTTCTCTCAGTGGTATGCCAGTCAGGCGGTAGACCATGTGACTAGGAGAACTGGTTCCACTGACGCGTATAAAGTTACACTTGTTTACGTTAAACGATAAGTCAGTCGTCTGACCATTGCTCGAGTTGGTTTAGGTTTGCCTGCAATCGCATTTCGTAAACTTCATTTTGTATGGTAATACAGATCTTATTATCATCGGCAAACACTGCGACATCGCAATCCAGTTTGTTTGCTTAGTTGTTCATGTATACATTGAACAGAGTGGACCAAGAACAGAGTCGTAGGGAACACTACTCTTAACGACAACCTGCATCAACTGCTTGTCACTGACACGGACAGTTGGAGAGCGGCAGATTAAAAGGCTTCAAATGCACGTCAGAAGCTTATCTCGCACTCCAATACGGCTGAGTTTGCACAGAAGGCGGTTGTGAGATACATTATCGAAGGCCTAATCTAAGTCGATATAAACCGCATGCACCATGTTCCCTCTATCAGCAGCCCGAGTTCAGTGTTCCAGACAGTAGAGCAAGTTTGTCACACAGGACCTGTCTCTGCGGACTTCATGCTGGAGGTCGGAAAGAAGATTATTTGGCTCCAGACACTGAATTAATTGTTGCTTAATTATTTTCTCCATACGTTTACAGCAGATGGAGGTGAGTAACATCACTGACAAGGACAAGGGAGACTGGAATGGCCATTTCTGGCTTATTAGCCCTCGGCAGCCAGCCATACACAACTCCGCAATGTGGAACACCTGAGGCTCGATCCCGCGAGGTTGCCTATATCATGCATCGCTGTGCGGCTGCCGGTTTGATCCGAGAGAGAGAGCCCTACAGCACAACGGGACGAGCGAGTTCCGTAAAAACGATCAGTGAGCATAGGGAGTGGCTTTGCCAAATCACCGCCGAGTTCCTTCAAGATCTTCGCCGGAATCTCATCAAAGTTCTTTCGAGAATCGTCAAAGGTTTTGGGACACATGGCATTTAATATAATGGACGGAACCGCCGACAATGTCTCCAGTCCGGCTTCTTCGGAGCTTCGAGTTCACATCAAAAGCTTGCCTCGCACAGAAGGCGATATACCTTCCATTAATGGCCCGAGTCCAGTGTTCCAGACAGTAGAGCAAGTCTGTCACACAGGATCTGCCTCTGCGGAATCCATGCTGGAAATCAAAAAGCAGATGGCTTTATTCAAGCAACTGCTTAAATCGTCACTTAATTGTTTTTTCCATACTTTTGCAGCAACTGGAAGCGTGGCTGACCGGTCTGTAATTGTTTGCGAAGACCCGACTGCTGTCCTCATACAGCGACCTTGGAAGAGTGATAGGTCTTCCGAAATCCGCTCCATGGGAGTGTTTGTACTTGATTCAGGGAACCTCCGAATAATGGGACATTTGTATTTTCGTCTTCTTTTTAATTTTCTATGGATATGTCCTTCCCTAACTAGTGTAACGCTCTGGCACTATATGTTGGTGATGGCGGAGCAGCTGTTCTTTCGCAGCTCGTTTGTTTGACGGCTGTTTTAACAAGCTTGGAAGCAGCACTTGTCAGAGAAGACTGAGAAAAGCAATATGTGGTTCCGATGAATGAATCGGTGCCATTGATCGTGTAGCAGCCGTTCCAGTGCCCCCTTTCTCCGGCTCCGTTTTGACGGTCGATGATCGCGACAAGCGTTGACAGGCCGCTGACATACGACCATCCACACTGGCTAGAATTGGCCCCCCCTGTCCAGCTGCAGTGACTCCCGGCTGCCCTCACAAACTAGTATCACATCACGCGCGTCGAACGCTCTGGCTTGGTACCCATGAGGTCTTGTGAATATGCGCCCTCCATTCCTCCCCTAATTTGTCCAATCACACGACCAACACTCAGACAGTCACCCCCTCCTGCTAACCCAGACACTCACATGCGCGTAAAAAACACTGCGACTGACGCTCTCTGTGAACGGATGCCCTTGGCCGTCGCAATCGTACTGGGTCTATAAAGCTCTAACTTGTCTGAGAATAGTTGAAGTTTTTAGGACACAGACATATACCGTGATGGAAGGGACGGTCGTCGATATCTCCATTTCGGTTTCTTCAGAGATTTCTCCCGGAAGCAACCGTTTGATTTCTTCGGTCTTTTTACGGCCTAGTTTCTCTTTCTCTTGGGTTTCTCGGCTTTCATTCTGGCTGTCTTCATCTCGCTCTATAACTATTCGTTCTGGGGCTGCCGTAACCGGTACAGAAAGCGTTGCTGACATGCCTGTTTTGCGAGGTATATTTGCCTTAATTCTGGTTATTCGTCCAGTAAGTAGATTTGTATTGTTAGCTTTATATAGACTACATCATAACTGAGTTTTCATCGTTGTAATTTATTCCTAAAGATGGTTGACTTTAACAGCCACAATCTGACGTCCACTACAGCTGTTACTTGCATTTTGCGTGTCTATACAGTCAAGGAGACTTTGAAATTTAATTTCCCAGGATCCACTGGATCCTATTTGAAAACTCGGGTGCGCAAGCACTGGAATCGGAGTACTGCTCGGTGCCAGTGGCGACAAAGCCAGAAATGGCAGCTCAAATGTCACTGTGCGTCGTCGGTGCAGCTTTTCAAAGCATATTTACTAATACTTACGCAGGTCATGGTAGACGCCCATGTGAGGACCAGATGCTTGCGCGCCAGAGCACACGTTATCCGGCCCAACATAATGCCCGAATGACGAATGAAACTCTGAGCCTAGCCCTCCACCAGGATCCCCCTCTTCACTGCAACCAGCCACACGGACGTGACGTGTAAACTAGGCGACCTTATGCAAACATTCCGTGTAATGCGCGGCCAGGACTGCTGTCTCTTACCTGCTGAATTCGTTGAGTTAGCAACCACAACGAACCCCCGAGGTCATCCACTTAAACTACGTGTGACTGGTGCCAGGCTGGACATTCGGAAGTTCTTTTTTTCAAACAGAGTGATCGGGGCTTGGAATGCTCTGCCTGCAGATGTCGTCGTGTTCACCTCCGTCGAGGCTTTTAAGCGCAAGTTGGACCAGTGTACCACTAAACGTCATAATGTCACCTGACCGACATCGTCTTAGCATTTCGTTCGAACAGTTTAATGATGTTATTTTATTACTGCCTGTACTTCAGTAACGTTTTTGTATTGTTGTCCCAGGTCCGTTGAATGTGAGTGTTGGCATTCAATTCGTCTCCCTCGGAAACTGAGATAGCGCCAATTATCCACAGACAGACTACTGTACAGCACATTTAGTAACGTTAATGTTTTAACACTTGGAACGATTCGTTTATCCGTCTGGTTTCGAAAACTTTGCCAATCTGAAAAAAACTTCTGTAGCTGTTTGATGTTTCCATTTTCAAATTTTTAATTTAATTCGCTTCCTTGTAACAAATAGGGAGTTCAAAGGTTCAACACCTATGTTTCCCTCAAATAAACTGAAATTGAAACTGAATAGTAGTGATCCCATGACTCCACCATCCTCATTTTTTTACTTCAACAATGCTTGCTGTCCTGACTACAGCATAGGTGGAGAGTGAAAATAACATATGGTAGACTTTCGGGACAGCGTGTGCTTGTAAAAACATGGTTTAAACTGCTCTACGGGAGGCACATTTTTCGCCGTAACCCTCGTCAAACATCTATCACCAAGGCGCACTTACGGTGGGGCCCATAGATAAAACGACACAGGTGTCGGTAAGACCACCAACCTGTCCCCCCTGGCGCCGGCTGTTTCATCTGCTGCTCCTCAGGAGGAGGTCACTAGACACACTCAGACAAGTAAATTCGCTGCATCGACAACGCACCCCGCCAAAATATGCTCCAGTGTAGAGTCATTCCATGCAAAAGAAAGTTCCTGTGCTAGAAGTCACGCAGACAATCTTGAGAAGACAACATTGATTAACGCGGATCTAAGAGGCGCCCGGAAGCGAGCAGTGACAGCAGGATGCCTGAGTCCGGTCAGATGCGCGTGACTGCCATGCTAATTATCGATCAGTCAACGAGCTACGTCAGGCCAGGCGGCGGTCACGCGTTACTGCAAACGTGCGTGAAAAGAAGAGTCGGCTCAGCCTTAAAACGGCGACCTACCAGAGGCATTCACCTGTCCGCCCTCCTGTTTCTAATTACGTAACGTAGCCACAATTCCTCCCATTAACTTGTAGTCAAAACATCCCAGATCTCTCACTAATCGAAAGGGCTTGTCCACTCTGCGTTACTGGACTCCGAATTATGACCTTAAGCCTTTGCTCCATTCTTTCACTCAGGGGCTGAGGAACGTAGTTCATCTATTCACGGCCATCGATTATGCCGACAAAAGTGCACTAAACCTCGATTTACTTCCGTATGAGTTCATTTCTTTTCCAGAGGGTTCGAATCTATACATTCAGGCAAAACTGCACGCATATTCGTTCTTGCGGAAGAGCTGCCGGATGAGAGCGAACGCAGCCTCCATTCTTCCAGGGGAAGTAAAGTCAGACTAGAAGCTGTCCGTACACAGCTGCCGCGTTGCAAAGCCAGTTGGTTACTGCAGGAACTGGGCTCCTACCGCTTTGTGGTTTTTCTGCGGACAGTTGCCAACTAACTATCATCCATGCAATTGCTGACGATAATATCGAGTACGACACTATGATCCTAGCATTCTTACTTCTGACCAAAGTCTGTTTATCATGATATCCAGCAAACAGTTATTGTGGAGCAATGTATCTGGTCTAACACTTCAATAAAAACGCATCACGTCTGTTTTACGTCCAGCATCATGTAGTAAAACTAGCATGGGAGAAAATTCTGTCGAGGGCTGTGACGCCGGCCGCCGCTCGTTGTAATCTCACGCTCGAAAATATGTGGTCCAAAAAATGAGGTTTATAAATTAGGTTGAAGTTTGATCAAATCATTGGAGTGACTGCTTACTACTCAGTACATCAGTTATGTTGCTGTATAATTAGTTGCTACTATTTTCCTGTTCATCGACCTACTGCTAAAATGAGGTTTTTTGGCAATCCGCCTCATGATTACAATACAACCTAAAATTCCAGCGTTTCTTCGCTTCTGGTTCAGAAATGTGACGTTGCGCTATGTCTACGTAGAAATGGCCATCACCACTTGCCATTGGGGTTAGGACAGTGCGTTGAGCATCAATCACAAATGAATTATTTCCCGAAATCGACTAACACTAGTCATTTATCGTCTTTTACTAATTTCTCGAAGAGTGCAAGTGGCGGACTTTTTGCGACGCGAGACTTCTGTGTTCTGTACAATGGCTGTTAAAAGTAGAAACATCGGAGAACATCTGAAGAGATCGAAGGCCGCAAAGATCGTGGCTCATGAAACTTGTGAGGGAAAACCGAGCTGGAGAGAGAAAGAAGGATCTGCACATATAGAGAAAAAGAGCAGTACTATGTACGTTATCTCTCAGAAGCAGCAGCACATGTTCCATCGAGCGAGATGTGGCGTTTGGAATTTTCACGGAGTCCAGTTTCCAGTACTATAAGGAATCCGTTACTGTTTGCATACAGGAAGCTTCGTAGAAAATCGCTGCTGACGAATCACCACTGGGAACAGCTAAGGCGTTGGGTAGAAGATCAGGTCACCAGGACGGATCAGTGGTATGATGTAGTTTTCTCCAATGAAAGACGCTTACCCTGGACACTTCGGACGGTTGTAAATAGTACTGACATGGCCTGCGGAAGGAGCCCAGTCCCTACAGCAGACAGTTATTTAGAGGTGGCGGTTTGCTAATCTGAGGGACCCTCATTCCGCGCAACAAGTTGAGATTGGCGTTTTTACAGAAAAAGTAGTCTATCCAGTCATCCATTCAGAAACCTGCTCATCTGTTATCTTCTATGTGCCAATGTAGCTGCGAACGTCGGATGCTTCAATAAGAAGATTGTAGTATAAATGCCACCCAAAAGATGAATGAGTGGCTAAGATGCAACCAAATTTTTACACTGGTCTGGCCATCTCTGAGCCACTAATTATAACCCAGTTGGGAATCTATGGAGACTATTACCCTTGTAGGTTTACTGCAACGATCGAACTAACCGGTTGACTGATCGAAGGATCAGCGATCATGGGATGCTTTAAATAAAGTAAAAGTTGAAAGTTTAGTTGATGGCACAGATAAACATTGCGCTGAAATCATGTATCGAAATGGAGACTATATATTCTTATTTTGCCAACACAATATTAGTGACATTATAATAATGGAACAGCCCTTTTGCAACCATTCTCATTACCTGACCTTGTAGTGAGCTATTTGGGCATAAAATTCTGTTCGCACTAACGGTTGTCGCCTCTTATTCACCAATGTAAAAACAGGCCAATCTAAGCAAGCCTGACGCAATTTTGATCAAACAAGTGGTCACATAATTTTGGCGCAGAATGTGTTATGAATCATTATGTTTTACTCCGAAAGGAAACTGTGGATGCCTGCCGATTTTTGTCATCTGTAAGTTTGCCTTCCCCCCCCCCCCTCCTCCTCCTCCTCCCCTTCTGCTGCTCTCGCACTGTCTTCCTTGTCATACCCGTTGCCCGACGCTCATAATTCTGAACGCCACACTTTGTCATGGAGTTTGACTGCTAGCATACAACTCCTCTTATCTTGAAGTTTATACGCTGATTCTCCATTAGGGCGGTCGATTTCACGTGGGCGATCGAGTCAGGGTGGGGGAGGTGAGAGTTCAGTAGATGCAGCGCAAGTCCGCCATTACTATGAACTAGTTCACACGCAGGTCGCCGTCCCTGTACTCACCCTGCCTTGGACCACACGGAAGACGTCGTCACAACCTTTGTGGCAAACGAGGACATCCAGGAAAGTCCAGCTGGTTGTTTTCCTCCTTGTCCGGGAAGACGGCGTTAAGATGTTCTTTGAATGTCAGCACCTGACCCCGTTTGATGACGACGAAGGTGTCATCCACATACCGAGCCCAGAATTTCGGTCTGTGCTGTCGGAAAACCGGCGACTCCAGCTGACACCAGCCGACGTCTTCCGACAGCACAGACCAAAATTCTGGGCTCGGTATGTGGATGACACCTTCGTCGTCGTCAAACAGGACCAGGTGCTGACACTCAAAGAACATCTCAACGCCGTTTTCCCGGACATTCAATTTACGACGGAGGAGGAGGAAAACAACCAGCTGGCCTTCCTCAATGTCCTCGTTTGCCGCAAAGATTGTGGTGGTCTAAAAACCAAAGTGTTCAGGAGAGCGACAAACACGACGCAAATACTGAACTTCAATAGCAACCACCCAATCAGTCACAAACGCAGTTGCGAAAGGGCGCTAAACCGGCGCGTTGAGACGCACTGCAGTGAAATGGAAGACAAGGTTGCTGAATTACAATATCTTCGACGGGTAATGAGAGCCAATGGTTATCCGCGCAACTTTGTCAACCAGTGCATACGAAAAGGACACCAGAGACCAAATCCAACCGGCCCCAAATTTTGGCGGGCTCTTCCGTACGTGAAGAACGTCTTGGAAGCCGTCAGTCGTCTTCTCACTCCACTTGGAGTTGGGGTTGCACACAGGCCGGAAGCAACCATTAGGCGCCAAGTCACGAGGCCAAAAGACCCGCTGCCACGGCAAGAAACGTCTGGAGTCGTTTACCGGATCTGGGTGTAGGTGCGAACAAAGCAACTATGTCGGAGAAACTGGGAGATTACTCCGTACGCGAACTGCCGAGCACGCAGCAGCAGTGAGGCGGGGCGAAGCTAGCTCTCAGGTGGCGGCACACTCGACGGGACCCGGTCATATTTTCAAATTTCAAGAGGCCGAAATCCTCGCAAGGGGTGCAACCGCGTGAGCCGCGAGCTGCTTGAGTCATGGTTCTCAGGCCCGCAATTCATCAACAAGCACAATGACCACCCGGTACCCTATTCCGTGCTGAAATTTTCCCTGGGCAGGGGAATCAGTCACGTGGGGAGGGCGCGGGCGAGCAATTATCACAGTGACAGTGAGCCAATTAGCCGAGCAATCGTCACAACAGCATCCAGCACGGATGACGGAATCACGGCCATTAACGACTCGGACTCGGACTGACAAGCCACCACCGAATCAATCACGACTCCAGCGGTGACTGCGAGAGCTGTTAATTGCAGTGCGCATACGGTCCCACGGCAGCCACGTGCTATAAATACTGCACTCCTGTGCCACCACCACCTTTATTTGCGACTGTCATTGATGATGGATTCGAGTGAGAATCCGAAACGTCGACCAAAAAATTTCTTGTTCCAGTGATCGCATCTTCGTCTTCTGAACGGTAGACATCGTCAGCCAAGATGATTGGACTGTCATGTCTGCGCATGGGGTTTCAGCATTTCTATCCATGTGACTTTCATTTACGCAAAATAGTGCATTTGCACCAGTGGAGGGAGGTACCTATTGGTGCTAAAATTTGGCACCAGGTATAGCAGTCGTCATTTACATGCAGATGTTATGGCACATGAAAAGTCATAGTGGTCTTTCAATATGCACAAAATCGGTGAGTATTACAATTTACAGAGGTCCTTTCCTCGAGTAAATAGTACGAAGACACAATTTTCATCAACATTTGTGGAAGAAATGAATTGCTGTTCATAGAAACTAAATGGAGACATGCATACTACTTCAGTTCTTATTTGTTGGCGATTTGTGCTCGTGGCTTTGGAAAGGCTCAAATAAAAGCCAGCGACCTGGTTTGCATAAAATACTTCGTGACAATGCTGCATGCCGACCTCAGTCATGCATTCCTTTCTTTCTGAAACCATACTTTAAAATTGCAGCTAAAGTTTCATGGGTTTCACTCTGTATCCTGGTCGGAGGAATTTCTGGTTGGGTAAAGGAATAAGTATCCCCCCTCTCTTAGAGGATGTCTTGCGCCGAATTCCATGGGGATTGGGGATGGGGTTTGGTGTAGGGTCCAAGTTAGGACACGGAAGTAGATACTCCCTGGAATTTAGGGCAGGGCTGTGGCAGTCTGTTCCTGCAGTTGCCGGCGCGGTCGTTTACTCATGCAGCCTTCAGTCCACACCACGCTCCCTGTCAGTCGATGTGTTGAACCGCATGAGAGTTCGCGCCGGCTTGTCGAGAGCTCGAGGTCAATCGACGCCGAGTCCGTCGCTGATTGGCTGCGGTAGGAGAGCGCTTAGGCGCATACAACCGTCTCGCGCCGCGGACTAGGAACCACAGTGGCTGTCATCCGAAGGGAATATTCGACTTGCTGCCCGTACCCGCAGCAGAAGAATTTGTTCAAACTCTGTTTTCCTTGACTTGTGATTTAAGAATCGGCGCATTGTCGATAAACATACTCCGGTAAGGCCACTTACAGTACGTGGGCTTGCTAGTTCCATGGCTAACCAACCCACTATGGTCTCTAACAAAGTGAGCTTCGTTTTTCTAAAGGATGCTCTGCGACAGTCGAAACCTGGTGCGCCTAGCTTGAAGCCACCAATGTGGGCGTTGCCGCAGAGCATTCTGATGACTAGCCCTTAAGTTTTAAATGGAAATGAGTAGGGCTTCGGGTCGGAGACTGAACAGTGAGACGGGTCACCCAGGTACTTTTTCTTTCTCACGCCTTAAGCTTCTTGGCCTTCATATAGATGAAAGACAGGTAGATTTGTCGTATACGTCTTACCTTAGACCTATTGAAATTACTTAACAAAATTCCAAATGCGCAATTACGACTTCTAACTTATCGAAACAACTTTTCACAATCCATTTATTTGCGCTCCAAGGCGCAGCATTTAAAGTTAGACCTTGTTGGTTGAAATGACCCGCACATCAAACTACTTTCCCGCCTTTGGCCTGACACACTGGCGTCTTAATGCACACCCAGCTCAGCTGCTCGCACTTTAATAGTATATCGATCGATTTTTTATCACCCCAAGCCTTACCGAATACGCACTTTAAACAACACACTGCCGCGTACTTGAGATGGCACCAGAAATTCCGATTGAGAATTTGGCACTGACTGTCATTGTCTGCTCAGAACGGAAATCCATAAGGCGAATTTGGTCGAATCGGTCCATGCTCAGTTAAAGGCACAAACAGTTGTTAACGGGTGCTAAAGAGTGCCTGTCATAGAGAATAAAGATTAATTTATATGTACGTGTATGTAAGAGGCGTTGGACTTCTAACTTACAGGTCGCGGGATAGAGCTCCAGGTGTTTCACACTTCGGGGTCGGGTATGACTGGCTGACGATGGCTAATAAGCTAAAAATGGCCATTCCAGTCTCCCTTGTCTTTGTCAGTAATAATATTGTGCATATATGTATATATGTATACTTATCGATATTTGTAAAGATTCGAGGTCCAGACATTGTATCGCATTCATCGTCTCCCAAAGAAGACGAAGAAGAAGAGACGACGAATTCATGGACCATATTGTATTCGAACTGACGTTTCGCAAACTTCCTCGTTTCCATCATCCGAGTAACGTACTTGATGCTCCTGCCGGTCTTGAGTTGTTCAGTCTTGCCGCTTGCCTCGTATTATAGCCGTGCTGGACGCACGAACTTTGACCTACCTGCTTGCCACTGACTGGCTCAGACCTCCCCGGGTCTGACCGCTGACAGGCCTGCGTGACCTTTCTTCCCTTTGGGGTCGGCGTAATTGTAGTCAAATCAACGTGCCGGTTGGCCTCTCCTACGTCAGCCGGTGGACTGATGGGTCGTTGCCGTTCATGTGAGCAGCATTCAGCTTCGCGGGCGCATCGGTGATACAGTGTTCGGCTTTGGTCACATGACCGCTGGCCCCCAATTCCGCTCTTTTCCGTGAGCGTCGACTCTCGGTCCCACGTGCTCGCTTGCCTTACTGGTCCTGTCCGGACTGATCCGAGCCTTGCACGCAGCGCCTGGTAGGTGGGATGTAGATCTATAGCTCGGTTGAGTGTGCCACTCGAGGACCAACTTTCGAGCACCAGTCTGGCCATCTTCTCATTGGCTCGACGAATCACCCTCGCTTTCTCAAAGGCAAAATCCTGATTCATTTCTCGTATGTGGCCATAGACCAAAGACAGCTTGTCCATGCGGTTGATTGCACGCACACTAACTCCGCACTGTCACTGTGGAAGTCAGCATAAACAAACATAATTGTGTGTGGGGTTAATTTTGATGCCGTAGCATAAACATGTGCAAGTACCGCGCTTGAACGTACGATGGGGATCGGTGAAAAAAGAGGCGGAAATTGAGGTGCCTGAGATATTAAAAAAGCGCGCCTCGGCATTCATACCTCAACAAACTCCTGCCTGACAGCGTCCGTGTTTTTTGGCGAGTCAGATGTCACAGCACGTGTTCAACCCTTCCTGTTTATGCGAAAATGTGGGGGCTATCGTCTCCAGCTGCATTGTTTCAACCTATGCCGCGGGTGAGATTTTCTGGATAGTACGTCATTATATGTTCAAGCGCTTCAGACTTAGTACAGTGAGGAATGCACTGATTTGCCATGGGGTTAAATCCCAGACAACCGACCTCACCTACTCTTTCCTCGCTCATGCACTATTCGACTGTCAACCCGCTCGTGCTAAGATTGAGCGCGGTAACTGACGCAGCGTGAATGCCTACGTCTAAAGCCTGGAACCAAGGTTATGGACTCGTGCGATCTCAGCACAGACCGATGAAAGCGTACCATGAGCAAGTCAGATCACACTTTTTGCCCAGCGGATCTGCAGCGCAACCTCATATGTGCGTCGCGCGATAGCAACAGTTCGACCGTCGTGACCGTCCACCGTGTGCTCCACAGCAGGGTGTGTGCAGGCACAATGATGTACGAGCGATTTCTTTTATGATAGTGGACTTGCGATGCATCTACCGCACTCTCTCCTCCTTCCCCACCTGAGTCTGATGTGGAGACATAGTGAAGAAGGCCGAAAGCTGGAGAGGGCGCAGATGGTTGGTGCAGCTGGGCCCGCGCCTAGGCGTACCACCACACCCCCTCCTGCACAACAAACATGTGGCCAGGATTTTAACCAACAGCAACAAGAGCTACGGTCGGTGCGGCCGAGGCCTGCCGCCACCCCCGACCCGGATTCTACGGAAAGAGGGCTGTACTATAGAGATCACATTAAGAGGGGGCCACTGTGGCCTGACTCTCAGTCCACAACACGCGAGCACAACTGGGCTGACTGCGAGGACTGAGTTGGAGAGTCACTTAACAACCTCTCAAACCACGGCACTTGGTGCGCCGTGATAGTCTCGGACTCGGATCACACATGCACTCGATGAGCTTCTAAGAAGACATTATATAGGACTCATATAGTTTTAGGATGAATATGGACAATGCCATGTATTTCGTAAGCAGCTTTGCTAAACTGACAGATATGCTGCTGTATAGATAAACATTTCACTGTCCCAAATAACCTTAGGATCGGAAATTTTTTTACACCGAAAGATACCTTTTTAACATCATAAAAGTAGACACAGACGTACTTTGCCTCCGAATGAGTGCGAGAAAATATTTTTTGTGCATTTTATTTATAATGCATATAGGAGTTTATAAGGGCATCGGAACTCAACGGGGGAAATACAGGCTGCTTACGTAGCTTTTTTAACGAAAATGGTGTGTGCAGGCGGCCGAAAAGGAACTCATTCAAAAGCCAGCACCTGATGTTACCAGAAAGTCTTGGGATTGGGGCCCATGACAATCAACATTAAAACATCTCCCGAGTAATTCTTTCTAATCGAAAACCCACTTCAGAATATCGGCTAACTTTGCATGAGATAGGGCAGATAACGTAGGCATGAACCGAATTACTGGTCTCACTTGACAATCCATAGGGCACTGAGCCGGATGTTACTTTATGCAAAACAGCACTTATCCACTGCAGTCCTCGGACTTCAAGGGGTTTTGCTTGGAAGCTTCTCAGGTCCATCAGGAGTATTTGACGAAATGACAGTCTTGAAGCCATCCACTTGGGGAAGATTGAATTTTCCGAAAAACCATCCCTGCCGAAAAAACACTCCCAGTGACTCAAAATCGTTGAGACATTAGCAGAAGCAACCCGCACTGCAAACTCGAAAACCTACTGCGCAAGGCTGTAGACACTAAAAAAAATATTAACGTTCACTATTTGGAGTCGCCCGAGGAAAACTGAAGTCTCCAAATACTCATCAGCAGAGCGCAATAAAGTTTTTCTTTGCAAACTTTCCTATTTCGAGATCCCATATAATGTAATTCCCTGAGCACTGTTTAGGCACTCATCTCACCGAATTATTCTTTGCGCCAAAGGGCGACCTTCACTGCATACGGGCCTCGAGTTCTATATTTTTATTGGCTTCTAATGAATAGTGTTTAAAGTTCAAATCCTAATACAAGGAAGGAACGACTTTGGCCTATGGACTACTTCAGGACTCAGAGCAGTTCACTGATCTGGTAAGGCCTTTTGAGACTGCCCATATTGCGATTAGAAATTGGATTAGTCATAACAGATTGGTCGAATTGTTAACTGCGTTCATTTGCGAATGCCCTATAGCTGTAGTTAGATACCAGAAACGCTCAGTCTTCCATATGAGGGAATTTCTTCAGTTGACCGAATGCTGAGTGGTGATCATTAAAGGACGACCTCGTGCAGGGTCATGTGCAGGCCAGTCCACTTTCTTCGATAAAGTCCTCGGCTTTATTGTATGCATGCACCAAACTGAGTCACGTGCAAAACGGACAGCTTTTAATCTATCAGAAGCGCTGACATCGGGTTAAGTTGGTGACGCGCGCTTTCATGAAGGCGATGAGCGCTACCAGTGTACTGCCTGCGGCAGTGTGACAACCGCATGTCGCCCTGGCACGCGTGGCCAGCCGTAGGTCGTGCACTAGGTCACGCAGAACTATCTAGTCGAGTGGCAGATACCCATAGTCCGACCAAAAGTGCACCGCCCCCACGGTCACCACTTTTGTTCAAATTTCGGCATGAAGCTGCCTCCCTCCCCTCCCCCCCCCCACCCCTCCGCTGACAGTTGACGCAATCTTGTTGACGAAAGTTCGACGGCCGAACTCTGGACTTCGACTCCGAGCTCGAGTGACTTGTCACAATGTTCATTTTTGGGTTTTTACATCGAAGTCAGCAGTTGGGGGGTAGGTCTGCGATACCGGGCGATTCGTTCGGTTGCTCGACGAGCGAAAGACTTCGAAGCCCGTAACTTTAGAATTTTGAAGTCCGTTGCGGTGTGTAAAGTCATATAATCAGGTCTTCGCAGAGCCGTTTTTGGACATTTATGCCTTCCTTTGTGTCTCTGAAAAGCCGCTCATGTCTCCTACTTTTCGCAGACAAGCTTGCTGGACTGGCAAAGTGGACTTTTTAGCATTATCAGGCCAGATCTCTTTTCTACGGACCACAAAATGGAGCGTTTATTTTATTATTACTTACAGAGACTATAACAATCATACATGCTACATTTCCTGTGCCATAGGTACCTTCAAGGAAAATGATAATCCTCAGTAGAAGCCTATTTCTGGCTTGGCATTTTGACTGCAATCAAGACAGACTGTCGTCGTTAGTCGGTGCATTCACTCGCCACCTTGTCAGAATGTCTGTGTTCGAGCCCTAAGGGAGTTCCGTGGTATAATGAACAGTGTCTGTGTGGCCTGTCTGGAAATTTCACTGGTATGAAATCCGAGCCGCCCTTACGACGAGGTTGCGTGCGGCACGCGTAGGCGGGCGGGTTAGCTTTGTTAGCCCCTGCGTCCACGCTCACCTCCGATCGTCTTACCAAGGTCTAACCGTCGGACAAGATGGGTGAAGGAAGTGAGAGTGTGGTAGGCGCGACGCAAGTCTTCCTCATTAGGTCACTAGTGCAACGCCACTTTTGCGCGGCACGCGATGAAAGCTGTCCTTTTGCGGCCGTCCAGCCGTCAAAGCCTTCTTTTGTCAACTAATCTGTCGCGGCTTGAGCGCCCGCCCCGTCGATACTTCCCTGGCGATGTTCGTCAATTGGTGCCAAAACTAAATTATTGCTAATGCAGATTTCACACAGGAATTCTGTTCTCAGGTCTATTTAAATGGTAAAGGAGTAAACGGTTTTGAACACTCACAAGCATTTGCGAGTTGAACACTAGCCATTAACCGAGGTGCATTAATGACAACGGAGAGGAAGATTGTTGTAAGAATTTCTCGCTTACATGCGTCTTTAGATCCCTTTCCCAGCCACCCAAATGCCTCTTGTCCTAATCCCTCATAACTATACATTATTGACTTCCTGTTTCCCTCCGATCACCGGCGTGGGTTCTAGAACTGAGTTCAAAAGGGAAACGGTATGGCCGCATTCACTGCTGTAGGTCGGGGTGTGACTATTATACCCCGTCTCCCGACTCACGCCAGTACCTCAGTTGGTAAGAGGCTTGACTTATTGACCAGCTAACCTCGGTTCTTTACGCCGTGGAAACTGGCCGATGAGGACAGATGAGTCGGAGGCGGCCACCGCCGTCTTAATCGGTAGTGTCTTCTAATTTTATACTAATTCCACCTGCTGACCTGACTGGTTTTTAAAGATCCGTCTGAGTGCTTGGATGGGACCAGGTTTCTTATGCACGAACTCTTGCTAGTGATCTGGAACTTCCTCCTTTGACTTTACCGAAATGGATCATAACTTTATCAGTAGTTTGAACTGTGTTTTAGACTTCGTAAACTCCCCATGTGTGATCTAAGAAATTACCCTAGATACAGTCCAGCAGATCTCACTCGCGGCATAGGCCGAAACAATGAAGCTGAAGACGTTAGCCCCCACATTTTCATATAAACAGGAAGGGTTAAAAACATGCGGTGACACCTGACTCACCAAAAAATTCGGACGCCGCCAGACAGGAGTTAGTTGAGGTATGAATGCCAGGGCGCGTTTTTTGATATCTCAGCCAGCTCACTTTCCACCTCTTTTTCACCGATCGCCGTCGGACGTTTAAGTGCGGCACTTGCACATGTTTATACTACGGCACCAAACTTAACCCCACACAATTATGTTTGTTTATGCTGACTTCCACAGTGACAGTACGGAGTTATTTTGGCCTGTCTAAATCAGCCTTCACGGTTCTAGTGCTGGCGATCTGCACGTGAATTACATAAGCATAGAGTAGGCGCGCGCTACGTTGGGCAGCATCCTCTCCTCTATCCGCGCGTTGGCCGAGATGGTTTGCCCGCCCTAACCGACAGTGGTTATATTAGCCGGATTGGGTTTAGGATTTCAGCGACCGGTGGATCGTTTTGTTGGTAGCTGTTACGGCGTTGCCTGAGATGTCTTACGAGGCAAGGAGGGTCAGTGCCGTAAGCCAGACCAGGTACACTCCACCTGCGAAAACTGTCGCCATACCAACCGGCTGACAACTAGTGTGCACGATCAGGCTTAGATACCTTCACATCCACCGCAATTGCAAACTTTTCAAATCACGCCTTTGACTGCAGCCGCCGGGTTCGGTCTAAGTTGCCCTGGTCGGACACTTCGACAGTCGTCCCAGCAGGTACTCCATCCGTGGTGGGCCATGACAATTTTCAGTCCTCTCTGCTGCCTACGCAATCAACAGCTCGACCGTCGTGCCCGACGATGTCCACCGTGTGATCCACGGCAAGATGAAACGTCACGGTGAATTGTGCGTTATATGTTTTATAGTGAGTGTGGACTTGCGCAGCATCTGCCGCACTCTCTCCTTCTCAACTCCCCTGTTACGGGCAGCCATGATGGCCAGTCTGGCGTCCTTATCCAAGGCCTCGCTGCCTCATGGTCATTCAGCCCTTGCAGCACGCCATTCCAGACGCGCTGACCTGAAACCACTCAACCAACTTCAGCTGGGAAACACTGCGTCCACGCACTCCCAACTAGTCATGCGCCCATTTAAGCGCACCTTCCCCCTGAATCCACAATCTAAACCACTGGGACACCATCCCTCGACCCACGAGCCTACAAAAGCGGTTGCCACCACTGACCCAGGGGTTCTCATGCATGACTGGTCTCAGGCATGTCATCGGTTTCGAGTATCCGCGGACAGTTAAGGGACAGTTGAGTGTTTGCTAGGCGTCGTTTTGGTGCTCTTTCGTCCTGCGTCCGCTCGACAATACATTTAGCATCTTCCTGGCCGACGTACGTGAGATGTGGCCATCCAAACCCACCAATATTCATTTAGACTTCATAATCTTGTCACAGGCATTTTGTCCAAATGTCTACTGTCAGAGATTTTGTTCCGCCATTTAATTAAACCAGGGCAACTGAGAATGACTTCTCTCCCTCTGTCTCGTCTAATAGCTGGATGGTAGTGTATGTTTCTACGAAGGAAAAAAATTGTATACTTTTTGAGCCTTCTAAGTAAACTAAGGCCATGGTGATTCCCTGCTGAGGACTGAAGTTCATCAAATGTTCCACCAACTTTGAAACTCCACAGGCAGCCTTGTCGACTCGTGACGCAGAGCGTAGGCTGTCTTCCCTGGCATGCTAACCAATCCCCGTCGGTGGGGCAGTGGCTCTTGTCTTGGTGTACTTACTGCTTTGCGCTGCTCACGAACACTACCCATCGATTAAAATTTGCACTTTTGAGAGCGAGGATTACCAAATCCCGATGCATTCCTGCTTCTGCACTTGTGATTACTCGCTGGTCTGCGGTTTCGCACTGTAAAGCTCTGGTAACGACTTTCATTCACCGCGTCTGTCCTACTTCCACTGTTTATCCCTCAGCCCTGCAGAGGGCGCCAGACGGTGTCGTATAAGAGTAAAACGTGAAGAACAAGCACTGCTCTCGCCCGATGTTTCGGATTCCCTCCCGAACCATCACCAGAAATGGCAGAAGATAAAGATGAGGGGAAGTTTACCTGGGTTCAGAGTTTGAAGGACACAGTAACCCTGTCACTACAAACCCGCCGGTATTAACAGTGTGATTATGGGCTGTTTGCCCGCATACGAGACTGCAGTGGACGCGATTTAGTACCTGATGATGATGATGATGATGATGATGATGGGCCAGACAATTACTCGATAATTTGTTTAACCAACACTGCCAGTGAAAGCACTTCAGAAGAAGAAGAAGATGCGATCACTGGAGCGAGAAGTTTGCTGCCCTGACGTTTCGGATTCTCACTCGAACCCATTACCAGAGCGACCATCTCTGATGGGGGGTTGAGTGAGAATCTGAAACGTCAGGCCAATAAGCTTCTTATTACGGTGATCGCATCATCATCATCATCATCATCATCATCATCATCATCATCATCATCATCATCATCATCATCATCATCATCATCATCATCATCATCATCATCATCATCATCATCATCATCATCATCATCATCATCATCATCATCATCATCATCATCATCATCATCACCACCACCACCACCACCATCATCATCATCATCACCACCACCATCATCATCATCGTCGTCATCATCATCATCATCATCTTCTTCTTCTTCTTCTTCTTATTATTATTATTATTATTATTATTATTATTTTGAACTGCTTCCTGGAACTCGCCTGTTCGTTTATATCACCTGAAAGCACTTTTCAACAGCGTGTTCCTCGTGTGGCCGATTGTACTGGCCAGGAAAAAGTTTAGTACAGAGGAAGGCATCATCGTGCATGCTGATGAGCCACGGACCAGAGCGTGGATCGAAAACAATAAGTGGCCGTCGCAAGTGGTGACTTCCACCGCGTGTCCATTGGGGTGGGTGCAACACAGGCGAATTGCGCAGATAAGGGTCTGCGACTCTCTCTCTCTCTCTGATGATGGGTTCGAATGAGAATTCGAAACGTCAGGCCGACGAACTCCCTGTTCCAGTGATCGTATCTCCTTCTTCTGATTCTCTCCTCCCTCGTCCGCTTATGTCAGGACTACTGGAGGCAGGTTCGGACGCAGTGGCTGACAAAGCCTAACAGCCCTCCTACGCGTTCCATACACGACCCGGACGTTTGTGAGGGCGACTCAGACCCAAAACGCGTAGGAGTGCTCTTAAGACCACATCAAGAAGTGTGACTCTCAGTCCTGGGAAGGGCCGAGTTGATGATCATCAAATACACGAGAAGTAGCGCGTTGTGACACGCCCAAACATATCAGATTTCTTAGTGGTGAGGAATACGTTGATAAGAAGTGAGAATGGATTCCCCACAGTCGGTCTCAATCTATCTTCCTTCTACCACGCACCAATCCACTGAGATTGGACGAAGTACCTTCGACTTAGGCGTGCAACACATGTGTACGGCAGTATTTACGGGCTCATGGGCCTCCGCACTAGTTCATGAACGTTTGCCGCAAGCCAGTCTAAGTCTCCTTTTCGTCCATGACATCTGTAGCGCTGCAAGCTCTGGTGACCGTGTCTGCAGATACTTAACAAAGACTATTTATTCCAGTAGCACTCGTAGAACGCACTGAGAATGGAGTTCTGGCCCTCACATGCTGATAAACTGCGCAGTAGCGAGGGCTTTGTCAACATATCGAAGTCAGAAGTGCCATTGCAGACGGGAGCATAGCTCAGTGGTAGAGCATTCGACTGCAGATCGAGAGGTCCTCGGTTCAAACCCGGGTGTTCCCTCCGCCCGCTTTTAACTTCATCTCGAATTTCACAATTCGAATTGTTGGCACACTTTATGTATCTCCATATAGTTACATGTCTTGCTACTATAATGGGCATCGATATAGTCACGACCGTTTTGTACCCATAAGGTTTTTCTTGCGAATATTTTAGCATAGTGAGGTTAAGAGGGGCGTTGCTGACGGCAGCGTAGCTCAGTGGTAGAGCATTCGACTGCAGATCGCGAGGTCCCCCGTTCAAACCCGGATGCTCTCTTCGCCCGCTTTAACTTCCTCTCGTATTTCCTAATTCGCCTTCTTGCTGCATTTCCCGTATCTCCATACAGTCACACATCTCACCGAAATTTCAATTGACATGTTTGTTAGTGCTGGGTTTTGTGAAGGAAAGCTTCAGCCCGTTTGGCAGGTGCTTTTTCAAGTATGCACGGTTTATAAGGCGTCTTTAAAACAATCACAGTTAACGAGGCAAGTAAATGGATCACACTGGGCCGACTGTTCTATTTGGCATATGGCAACGCTGAAAAAAATCGAATCTCCTTTCTCAACTGAACAGAACGCCCCCATTCTCCTCAGTAACCCCTCTCTTGCCTTTTCCCCCCGAATATGTACTCATAGTTCTAATCTAGGTATTCCCTGGCAGTGGAAATGTGGGAGGCGGAAGTTTTACTTGTGGCGCTAAACTAGGACTGGTTGCAAATGGAATGCTGGTCATCGCATGCTGCAAAACTGCGCAGTACTGATGAGTTCGTTGGTATGGACGGGGCTAAGAGTGGTGTTGCAGACAGGAGCATAGCTCAGTTGTAGAGCATTCGACTGCAGATCGAGAGATCCCCGGTTCGAACCCGGGTGCTCCCTCCGCCGATTTTAACTTGCGCTCGGATTCCACAATTCGCATTCTTGCCACATTTTATGCATATCCATACGGTTACATATCTTGCCGCTACTATGGGCATCAATATCGGCACGACTGTTTTTGTATCCATTACGTTTTTCTTGCGAATGTTTTAAGCCATCTTTTCCATCTGTATTCCTTCTTATTTCAACTTCATAATGGCAGAAGTATCAAAACGAAAAAGCCATTTTTGAGGTTTCCTTCAGCACAGCTGTATAGTTACATTTTGCAATTGTCGTTGTAATTGCCGCATGTGCTTTCAGTGGTTGACCTGGCTGTATGATGCTTTATCCTACTTGAGTCACAGGCCATTCGCCTGTCCCTTTCCTTTTCTTTAGGTTACTCTTCCACCGTTCTGGCCCTCTCAAATGGTGATCGCCATTTTAAACCACCTGTCTTCTGACCAAGACTTTGTCATTTTACTCCTCTATTTACCTCAAACACTGCGCATGCTGTACGATTAGAAACCTGTGCCGGCTGATTAACGAGTTATCGAAATGTATGACATTCAAATAGTCTTGGCTCATCTTAGGTGGACAGAGATCAGCAACGTGGGTTCTGTTGCAAGCAAAAGTGCGTTCAAATTCCAGCGAAAGAATAGTGACCGACGAGTGGAATGTTGGTCACTGAATGCTGCCAAACTGCGCAGTAGCGAGGGCTTTGTCAACATGTCGAAGTCAGAAGTGCCATTGCAGACGGGAGCATAGCTCAGTGGTAGAGCATTCGACTGCAGATCGAGAGGTCCCCGGTTCAAACCCGGGTGCTCCCTTCGACTGCTTTTAACTTCCCCTCGGATTTCACAATCCGTACTCTTGCAGCATCTTCTGTGTCCAAAATATCTGCAGCTCGGTCTGTTTTGGACGTCATATCTTAAATTCTTTTTCAAAAAACACTATTTCCTCGATGTGTACGCGCAGAGCGGATTGACGAACTGATTGCTAGCAATCGCATGTTGCCGAACTTCGCAGTAACGATGAGTTCACCAGCATAGCGAGGCTAAAAATACCCTTGCGGACGGGAGCATAGCTCAGTGGTAGAGCATTCGACTGCAGATCGAGAGGTCCCCGGTTCAAACCCGGGTGCTCCCTCCGCCAGCTTTCAACTTGCACGCGGACTTCATGATTTTCCTTCTTGCCAGGATTGTAGTCCGGCATGTTTGTTACCGCTGCCTGGATCTCATACCTTTTCCCCGCACTTCAAGTAAATAATTTTTTTACCAATGTCCTATGGGAGAATTCGTCAAAACATTCTTTGCCAGGCTGAAAAGTAGGTGTCGCAGACTGGGTCGACTACTTTGCTTTTCATATGAGATATCTGTTGAATTCTTTTTTTACAGGTCCTTCTATCATCCTGCGGATGGCAGTGCAGTTCGACTGGTGTTCGACTTATTTCTGAGCATTAAAGTGGCGGCAACTGACCTCTGACTAACCGCTGCACTCAGTAGCCTTCACGACTGATGGCTGCAGAATGGCCTTGTGAACAACGATTGGCTCTCTGGCGACCCTGATCTCACTTAGGTCATAAGGCCATACAGGTCACACTAAGAAGGGGCCACGGCAACCTGACTCTCAGTCCTTAGCATGATCGGACAAGCCTGGCAGTTGGCAACTTTCAAAGCCACGACTTATAGCACCATATGCTGTCATGTGGCGACCCCGTGACCTTTGTTGGGCGTACGATTTCCGTGTAAATGAGCAGGCGCACTTTCTTCCACATATACCAAAGTTGATAAAAAAAAATATCTGTAAAGGTAAACCAGCCGATCTACAGATTCGCAGCCGCACACAGGGAAAAATGGCGTTTGCCGATTAATTTAACGGCTGCGGTCAAGGCCGCACTCTCTGTGCATCTTGTTGCCGTTAGGCTTGGACGGTGGTTTGGGCGACATGAGGCAGTGTTTGCTATCTCGGGTCTGCAGAACACAGTGGGGCGTGATGAGCAGCTACAAGACTCTCCAGTCTTCAAAGATGGGCAGCCGTGTTCGTAACTCCGAGCATAAAGCCACGGATATGGTTTTCTCAACGAAATGCCGCCTTCTCAGCGATACTGACATCTAGACTTTCATGAACGACGATCTCCACCGTATGTTCTGCGGCATGGTGGGAGGAGGGCCGGTGACTTGGGCGTGAATTAGTTTATACTGACGGTTGACTTGTGCAGCATCTACCATGTTCTCTACTCCTTCAGCCACATGGGTCCGGTGACAAGACAGGGTAAATAAGGCCGGAGGTTTGATCTGACACAGTGACTGAGAAAGTTAAACAGGTCTTCTGCGCGTGTCGCACACGCCTGGTCAGCGCACACTAGACCAGGCTTTCGCACAGGGGGGAAGGGGGGCAGTGCAGATCCCAATTGGGCGGGAGTGCCATAGCGGCCAGGCAAAGAGGGTGCCATAGCAACCTGACTGTCCACCATGAGAGGAGCGAGCTAGTCCGTCAGCTGTCAGCCACAAACTTCAACGTACCGTGACAGCTTAAGGGCACATCAGACTATTTATGGAGAAGACCGTGCGCTGAGTCGATGTGAAAGGTGTACACTACTTAAGTAGTCATTTATCAAGAGGCCGAAATGCTCGCAAGGGGTGAAAACCGCGTGAGCCGCGAGCTGCTCGAGTCATGGTTCTCAGGCCCGCAATCCATCAACAAGCACAATGACCTCCCGGTACCCTATAGCGTACTGCGATTTTCCCTGGGCAGGAGAATCAGTCACGTGGGGAGGGCGCGGGCGAGCAATCGTCACGGTGACAGTGAGCCAGTTTGCCGAGCAATCGTCACACCAGCATCCCGCACGGATGACTAAATCGCGGCCATTAACGACTCGGACTCGGACCGACAAGCCACCACCGCATCAATTACGGCCCCAGCGGTGATTACGAGAACTGTAAATTGCAGTGCGCATGCGGTCCCACGGCAGCCACGTGCTATAAATACTGCACTCCTGGTGCCACCTTCACCTCTATCTGCGAATGTCTCTGATGATGGATTCGAGTGAGAATCCGAAACGTCAGGCAAATAAATTTCTTGTTCCGGTGATCGCATCTTCATCTTCTGAACTGCTACCTGGAACTCGCCTGTTCGCTTCTATCGACAAAGTGATCCATCCTAATCGAAAACCCATTTCAGAATCTCGCCTAACATTTCATGGGATCGGCCAATGACCTAACGTCTCATTTTATCGTTGGATGAGGTTCTAACCACCCGCACTAAACCCTCACCTCGTCCACGGCTTGAAGATGTTGGGTCTTGCTTTACTGTTTTATCATTCTCAGAATTTGTCAAAAAAATTGTTTCAGGTGAGGCCTGTTTTTTTTCGAGTTCGATCTTTGGAGATCATATGGTGTATAAGATAAATTCACTGTTTCTTACAAGCCTGTACTTACAACGCACAATTCTGTAGTTAAATACGTTTTTTACGTCAACGGCAAGAAACTTCCTTCCCCAGTAATACAGGTGGTCTTTGCAAAATTCCAAGAAGGGTAAGTAAGTCTGTGTTGTTATTCTAACGCTGTCACCAACCCTAGACTTTAGTGGCCCTACTCCGAACGCCCGTCGCAACTCTGGCCCTCACGCGAGTGTCTGCACCTGCGCACCAGGACCCTCTGGAGTTCGTCCACTCGGTCATCAACTGGCCAATCAGATTCAAGGCCGAGTCAGAAGCACGCACTGGCCTACGACGCTGTGACGCATTCCCTGACTGACACTTGGGACTCCGTTCCCCCGGCGTCAGAGGCACTTTTATCGGGCTCCCAACTCCCTCCCATCTCGCCTGAAGTTGTCCTGTACATAATATAAAATTCTCCAAACTGGTGTACAACTTCTCTTTCTGGACCGGGCCTGTAGGTCGGGATAGTCAGGGTTTCACTCTCGGTTTAGACTTCCGCGATAAGCCCAAACCTTAACCTTAGCCCGAAACCTGATCCTACCTCTGTAAAAATTCCCAACCTTACCTTAACCCTAATCTCCCTGAAAATAAGCTCAGGTCTTCTGGAATAAGGGGTTCCTATTCCTGTGTTTTGCTGTTAATTTAAAAGGGCAGAATGGGAAAGATAAGAAAATAAAAGCAATATTGTGAAAGTTGGCTCGCCGATTGCATTGCACAAGTCGGAATTGAACACTAGTGAATCTTCTGTGTCCCTGGACCCTATATACAATAATGATGGAAGGACTGTGGAGAAGAGGGGGGGAGCGATCTCCGAAATCAGAAGTTTATTCGTCCGGCTTTTCGGACCCTCCTCCTCCTCCTCCTCCTCCTCCTCCTCCTCCCCCTCCTCCTCCTCCTCCTCCTCCTCCTCTTCGTGCCCTTCACCGTCATCGTCATAATCGCCATAATCGTCGTCGTCATCGTCGTAGTCATCAGCACCATCGTCAGAGACCTGGTAGAGTAGCCGAAATGCCTTACGAATTTAGTTCCTGTTCCAGCGATCGAATCCCCACCTTCTACACCGTTCCCTGGAGCTCGCCTTTTCGCTTGTATAGGCAAAGGAACTGCTGAACTTGGTCGAAGATTAAGAAAAAAACACATCTAAGAACTTTTGAAGACTGGTAGAAGGCATCAGTGCATTTATTTTAAAGTCCAAATTTGGAGCGCCATACGAAATGGCGTGTTTTATTGCAAAAAGTAAAAGACCTCGCTTTGTACTTGAACTCCCCGTCCGACAATGTATGTGTTATTCTTGAAAATCAAAATGCTAAAACACACTGTTAAAATACATTGTAACCAATAGAGAGTTCAACGGCGTTCGTCTACCGTTCCCTTCATAAAAAATGCACTGGACTGAACTGAACCGAATAACAAAAGAACTTATTGGTGTCGACATTTTACTGTGCAACTCTGTAACAAATTAATGCTTTGCCCTGTGAGCGCCCGTAAGTTGTTAATGGGTTGCAGCCAAGCCCACACTTTCATTTTAAGAAGATGCATAACTAGAAGATAAAAAGAAGCCCCACATGCGATAAAAAAGCACCGCCAGTATCAAGGAGCTCCGATTTTTGGGCTGTGCTGAGAACAGCGTGCCAGCAACTGTTTAGACGTCGACGTTTTCTAAGTCGTCATTAGTATTCTTTATCCCTAACCGACATTTGCTATGGAGTCGGTACCCAGATAGTGAACTTTATTTGATCTCTGGCTCTAAGCTAGGAAGTTTCCATAATAGGTCGCTATCACGTACTCTTTTGTCACCTAGTACTAGGTAAACTGCCATGAGGATGAGTCATTACTCACGTTTCGAACTTGTTCTGTTTGAAGTCGAATAGCAGTGACACTTACTGATTTATTTTCGAGAACGCAAGCACTTTGATGACCTAGAAGACCCATTGTGACGGTGAAATAGGGCATTTGTGGGTGCAAATGAGAAAAACAATGTTTTCATGTAGAAGCTGACTCTTTATGGTGAAAAAATTGCAAATATCTGCCGACTTGGAAAGATATCTGCCTCTCAGAGGAGAACTTATAGAGTCTGTTCCAGGAGGAATTTCGAACTTTCAGAAGGAAGCAAGAAACGCCGGCTGGATTCTGAATTCTTTCATCTCCCTTCATAACTGCGCTGATAACACAGTTTCCCAAATGGATCTTGCTGTCTATTTGCAGAGAGAAGGGCTTTTTTGATTAGCATTTTGACGCATACATTCTTGGCGGCAGACAATCCTAAGGCCGTCTTGAGGCCAACTGAAAGATCCACAAGTTATGCCTGTCACGTTGCCCAGGCTCGTCAGTAATCTCACCAATTCTAGTCGGAAAAATTACATTTTTTTCACTTTTACGTGTTTGACGAGTGTCAGAAAATCGGCCAAGAACTTTCTCTTGCCGTTTGGCAGTGGTTAAAAAACCCGTTCACCTCCATGAAATACGAAAGAAGGCAGTCCAACCGGTTACGTATTTGGCCGGTTCTCTATGACATTTATTGTCGAAATCGCCGGACGACTTGCGTTCTTGGATTTCGGTTAATAGGTCCTAGTCCAAAAAATTATCCAGAATGTGGTTCGGTGAGATGTGGTTATGTAGCCCAAACTTATGGAAACAATACTGTTGGTGTTGGGGTTAGGGGTGTTGGTTAGAAGTTAGGGGTTACAGTTAGGGTTTATGGCAACAATTTCTCAACCACTCAAAGTACAACCGTGCATTCCCAATAGCTTTTCTTTTGCCTACAATTGCTTGACCTCGTCGCCCGTGCGTGCCCCGGCCCTACGTGTAAAAACCCCTATTACCAGCGGCACCGTATTACAGGTGGCTGGGGTTTGTCTACTTCAAATGGGACTACATAACCACATCCGAATTGCGGCTACTCCATTGATTATATGTAGGTCCTGCATGTGTTTTGAGTGGTACCAAAATGCCCCCTTTCCCCGAACCTGTCAATTGACCAACTCGGACTGTGGCTGGGGCCTGAGAATGGGAAGAGAGAGTGAGGTCGACGACTCAGCGCATTTTCCTCACCATAGACAATTTGACACGCTTGAAACTATCACGGTGCGCTAAAAGCCGAGGCTTGGAAGGTTGCCAACTGAGGCAATAACTTGGACCTCGCAGTCAACCCCGTGTGTGTTTGTGTGGAGCGGCCGACTGGTGGTCTAAGAGTCAGGCTGCAATGACTCCTCCCTTATGTTATCTTTATGGCACTCCCACTCCGTGGGATCCGGGGATAATGTGGGGGCACGCCAAGGCGCGGCTCCGACCACGCCAGTCCCTTTGGTTTTTAGTTAAAATCCTGGTTATTTGTCGTGTGAACCAGGGGGTGTGGAGTGAAGCGCCAAGGTGCGGGCTCCACCGTGCCATCCGCCTGTGCCCTCGCCCGCCTCCGGCCTTCTTGACTTTGTCTTTACGCCGGGCCCAGGTGGGGGGAAGGAGGAGGATGGAGTGCGGTAGATGCTGTCCAAGTGCATATTCACTGTGACCTAATTCGCTCAAAAGTCACCGTGCCTGCTTTCGCCTCCGCGTGGGGCACACAGTGGACATCGTCGGTCACGAGGGTCGAACTGTCTGACCACAACGCCTCTCGCCACAAATTCAGGCAGTGCCCTGAAGCAGCTGCTATGGCGCTGCCAACTGGTCGTATCTGCCACTGCAGTGCTAAACCTCGCTTTGTCAAACGCTAAGACCAGGGGCTCGACAAATTTTCCACGCCGGGTGGGCCAAAGGAGACAAGCGGTGCGAGGGACACCCAACGTGCCGACTCAGTGGCTTTGTCCCGTGCAAGTCACGCTGCAGCCGCGGGTTCACGCGCTCAACTTTAGGGCCGTTGCATAGGCTTGGAAGCATGCAGTGCACTTTAGTCCACACTGACAACAGTGCGTCTAATTTTGGCAACCGGCTGGTCTGGATAGACATGCGAACAAGGGCGAAAACAAACCACGCGACCCCATATTCGTCCGCCCGATGCGCAGCCTAAACGAGCACTGACAGGTAGCAGGAACTGCCGCCGTGATACGCCACACGACAGCTCGACTGCCGCTACCGCAGATGTCTGCCGTGCGCTCCGCAACAGGGCGAGAGCAGGAACGGGGGCTTGTGCGTGAATTATATTATCATGGTAGTGAACTTGTACAGAATCTACCGGACTCTCTCCTCCCCCCACCTGGGCCCGGCGTCATGAGAGAGTGGAGAAGACCGGAGGCGGTTGAGGGCGCAGGTGGATGGCACGGCCGGACCCGCAACTAGGCGCACCACTGCACACCCCTTGGACCACAACAACACTTGACCCGGATTTTGACCACCACGACCACGACAACAACGACCACCACCACCACCACCACCACCACCACCACCACCACCACCACCACCACCACCACCACCACCACCACCACCTAGGCAAACGAGGTTGTCCATGGTTTGGGGTTGGTTGCCGCGGAAACTGATTCGAGGAGGAGTACTGTGTTGTGTGTTTGGTGACGATTGGTTTGGGACTACCGTCTTGTCCGTGCTGATAGCCAGGCCGAAGTTGGCACACCCGACGGCGAGGAGGCCCATGTTCCTCTGCATGTTTCCTACGGTCGTGGTGTTAAGGGCGCTGTCGTCGGTTATTGACGGTAGTCCTAGATTGTCGCGTTTGGGCCTGCACGTGTCTGCTGTTGAGAATATGCTCATCATTTCCGTAGGCTGATATGCAAGCGCTTCGGGGAGCTCTTTTAAGTGACTTTATAGCGTCTTTTTTGGCCTCCATGCCGGCGGGCACCCGTAACGAGTCGTTTGGGTAATTGGGCATCATCCATCCTCACCAGGTGGTCGCTCAGTCGCAGATGCAGTTGCCTCAACATGCGTGGATGTTTTAGTTTGGTGTTCAGTTAAACGCCACGGCGATTCCACACGGAAGCTTGCAGCCGACTGAAACCTTGACTGGCTGACAAGAAGAAGAAACGATCGCTGGAACAAGGTCTTTATTGGCCTGACGTTTCGGATTCTCACTTGAACCCATCATCAGAGACAGTGGCAGAAACGGGTGACTCGTGCACAGGAAGTGGCAGTATTTATAGGATGCAGTCGCTATGCTACCGCATACCTATAGTAATTGACCGCGGTCCACTTCATCAAGGATTTTTGCCCGCTGGTGCGCTAATTGCTTGATGGCCGGCATGCAAGTTGTTAATTGCTGACATCTCATCACCTCTGTTGAATGCTGGCGTGATGATTGCTCGGCCATCTGGCTCACCGGCTTGCGCGCCTCCCGAGTGGTCAATTACCTTGGCCAGCTTATGCCTCAGCACGGAATATGAAGTGGGGATTTCGTTGCACTTGTTGATAGACTGAGGTCCCGTAAGCCATGACTCAAACAACTCGCGGCTCACGCGTTTATCCCCTCTCGCGAGAATTTCAGCCTCATCGAACTTGAATGTGTGGCCGGGTCTCGTCGAATGGGCCGCGACCTAAGAGTTGGCATCATTTCTCCGTACCGCTGCCGCGTGTTCGGCTATTCGCCCTCGAAGCAGCATTCCAGTTTCGCCGACGTAGTTGCTTTGTCCGCACCTGCACCAGATCCGGAGTCGTTTACCGGATCTCTTCGGTCGCTTTGTTGGACCCGCAGGTGCTGGCGAAGAGCATGACGTGGACTTTGGTCGTAGATAGCCGCGTTGGGGACAGCACGCGACTGCCACTAATAAGAGGTCCGTATGTTCTGTAGGCGATGCGTATCCCAGGAGGCTCATCACTGTAGGCCTCCATCAGCATAGAGGTGGAAATGAGGCTGAGGAGGGTGGGGCGAGTACGCACCTCTGCTTCACTCCATTGATCACCGCGAATGTCTCGGAGATTACGCCATTGTCCGTGACGCGCGCCATCATCCCTTTGTGGTGCTAACGAAGTATGTGCGTGAATCGTTCAGGACAGCGAATTTCTTCATGATTTTCTGTAGGCCCGTGCGATTCACCGTATTGGAGGCTACTTTCAAGTCCACTAAGGTAGTGTAGAGGTGGGTTCTCATCTCCTGGCACTTCTCCTCTGGCTGGAGAGCGGTTGACACTATGTAGGTTGTGCCCCGTAGTCTTCGGGAGCCACATTGGTTTTCCGGCAGAAGTCCTTGCTCTAGGTGTCCGTTAAGACGAATGAAGATGCGTCGAGCGAAGACTTTCATAGTGATGTTGAGTGGCGACATGTCTCTGTGATTGTCACAGAGCTGCTGCTCCCTTTGCGCTTGTGGAGGCGAACGATGGCTGGGTCCTTGGAGTCCTGAGGAATCTGTCTGCACGCCTCGAGGATAAGTGCGCCACAATCGTCAACACCTATGTTTCCCCTCCACAAATGACAAGCCCTGATGACTTGAAGAGCAAGTTTTATGCAGATCCGCACGTCATCCTAGCGATCGTGCCGAAGACCAAAAAAGTGGCTGCCCTTGGTGACTTCAAGTTCCGCTTATGCACAGATCACGCAACCTGAAAAGAAATGATAAGTTCTACCAGAATTAGCAGTTGCAACGACGGTAGGTTTGCTGTGTTACAGTCATATACGAAATGCAATCTTTTAATTATCGGGGCCTTCTTCCGCACTCCAATCTGGAGAAAATCAACGTGGATGCACTGGTGACTGCGGAAGACGCGACCAACGTGGTGTGTTAATCACGAAGGCGGCGTTCGAGGTGGGATGTTAGACAGATTACCTCACATAGTAACCAACTTAAATAAAATTCGTCTTCAATCTTACATTCGACCATATTACCACCAATCAATCGATTGTGATTTGACAAGTATACTTCGGCCTGGCCTGGCAGTCGAAGCAAAACCATTTTTATTTTAATTCAGGCCTTAGAAAGAGTATTTTCGAGCTGCGCGTCAGCTGCGTCCCCTTCTTATTCTAAGTATGAAGAGGACTCCTGACGCACTAGGTTCCTGGTCAAATATCCAGCAGAACAGAGAGGTCTTACTATCGTGAGAAGTGTGTTCATCGATCATATTAGGGGACATACTCGTTCTGTCGCGTTTTGAAGGTGAATCTAGCACCCTATCAATGAAAGAGGGTTGGACATAAACGCGCTCATGGATCAAATAGTCCATTTTAGAGTTTTGGAATATCCAGGTGTGGGGTCGAGTATGACTGGGTGACGACACTTAATTAGTTAGAGATAGCCACCCCCAGTCTTCCTTGTTTTTGTCGGCGTTTCCATCTGTATGAGGCAGGTTTTATCGGAATGCTTCCCCGAGAGCTATTTTCTTCTGCAAATAGGAAGAATTTGCTTAGAAATTTTGTGTTTCCCCGAAAAGAGAGTGATTGGTCCTCGGGTGGGCTCCAGAATTAAACGTAATTTTTCCTCATATCATTGCTGGGTTTAGATTGTATGCTGTGACGAGACCACTCTCGCCTTCCTATCTTTTTTTAAATCCAGCACTCACTCACAAGGCGCATAACCACATAACACTGGTTTGTGGTACATGTGTAACTCGCTGGAAAGGGTTGACCTATTTAAAGCACGCTGACAATACAAGGACTTCACTTTCGTACGATACACCTGCGGAATTCCAGTGAAAGTCGTGTCGCTCGAGTTTTTTTATCACTAGGTCATTCAAGAAACTGCATAATTTGCAGGCCGTCGGAAGGCTAATTTCACATTTCGAACCTTGAACTATAAATATGGATTTACAATGACTGCAGCACGACGTTTTAGGTGGAGCTGTGAATCATCCTGATGGAATTGTTTTCAACTTATAACTGGGCATGCCATTAATAGGTTTCCAGTAAACCCACAAGCTCATTAAATCACAGTCTTTGCTTTAAACGTCAGACAGGGCTGCCAACAAGTGATGACTTGTCTCGGCGGGGACAAACGGGCTGTCCACAGCTGCACACATTATACGCAGATTAAATCTTTGAAACAGGAGACTTCTCTAGCTGTTTGCGAGGTGCCGCTTACTTACTCATTGCAGAAAATGAAGAAGATTCTCAGGCAGATAATGGTACTGGGAATACATCGGTTTGAGCAAACTGTGTGATTGGAATGTCATCACTTCATGAGCCAAACTACGCCTGAACAACTCCACGCCTTCCTCCTTGAAAATCATAATGGCTCAAAGGGCTAGTTCAGTCTGCCCTTTTACTTGGTGGTCTAACAGTATTACGTGCAGGCTCAGATAGCAGGGGCGGGCGGGGGTTCTTATACCAGTATGTTATTACCGACAAAGACAAGGGAGACTGAAATGGCCATTTCTGGCTTATTAGCCGTCGTCAGCCAGTCATACCCAACGCCGAAATGTGGAACACCCGAGGCTCGAACTCGCGACCTGTTAGTTAGAAGTCCGCGCCTCCAACCTCGGGTGTTCCACACTTCGGGGTTGGGCATGACTGACTGACGACGGCTAATAAGCCAGAAATGGCCATTCCAGTCTCCCTTGCCTTTGTCGCTAATAAAATACTGCCTATATCATGCGTCGCTGTGCGGCTTCTGGTTGGGCTCGAGAGAGAGCCCGTAAGGCACGACGGAACGAGTGAGTTCCGTAAGAGCTATCGATGAGCGCCTCCCTACCCTTCTTATACCATCTGATTTACCTCCTGTCAACGTACGAGGAACACTGGGTGGATACTCACGGAGAGCCAGTATCGAGTGGACAGCCTATCTTTGCACACCGCGTCGCTGTGGCAGAGGTCGTCGCCTGCGCACATGCGGTTGCGATGGGCTGCGCAGCACGTCCGAACAAATTTTGACCAGTAGGAGGCGCGTTACAGCCCGAACGGTGTACGATGATGTTTACGCTATGCATGGAAAAAATCAAACGCAGCCCATACGAACTGCAAGAATAGCAAGTGCCTCGATAGGGTGGCAAATAGGCATCGCATATCCACAATAAACAACAAAACTAAAGGCCATAATCAATCGCTTGTGTTACTGAGGCACTTGTGTGATCATTATCAAATAGTTTAGATTAGTCAAAGAGCCCTCAGCTGCATAATATGGAATGCATTGCACAGCGTTCTGACGAGATTCACCATAGCTCTTTCAAGCCTATTTTTTATATTATAACTCGATTTGGCCTTCGGAACCATACTATTGATGAATTTAAAGAGGAATCCTCAGTTTACATTATTGTTGGTTCGAAAGACAGGATTGGTCCTAGGAAGCAGATGAGATAAAGAAGACGATTCAAATACGGGACAAGAATTCTGTCATCCAGGCCTTTCGGAATCACCAGAGAGAGCGAGAGAGAGTAAAAGGTAAGGGTCGCAAGCCCACAATTGGATAGCAGATGTGCTGTTTTCTTGCACTTCCACAAGGCGACATCTGCCGACTTCGTTTGCACATCGTCCCCTTTCGTGGACGCCTCCGCACTCGGCAGAAAACAACCACCGGCGGTGCAAGCACACGTTCACCCTGTCCCCTCTGCCAGCACACACCCCAACTGTCACGCGATCGGCCCCCAACCTGCTCCTCTCCCGCACTAGCCTACTTGGTCGATTGCGCGTACATGCCAAGGTGAATTAAGGCACTGCCCACCAATCACACGCGATTGGCCATCGATTGCTAATCCGACAGCCGAGGTCTTTGTAAAGGCAAAGGAGTAAGGCGTGATAGGTGTTGATCGCGACTGAGAGGTCACTGCCGGCGCCTGTTCTTTCGATTTGCTCACTTCTGTGAGGATGAAAGGGTGGTGAGGGAGGGAAAGCACCGTAATCACCCGTTCAGCTGCTATGGAGAAGCCCCATTCGCAACTTCGTCTGGAGCTCCGCGTTGGGAAAAAACGTCTTTGCACTTTCTGTGGTGTGATTCTTCCACCCATAAGATGTTTAAAGGGGGAACCCACGTCAAATGAGCTTACATGGCTGACTCACTCCCTCAATTTTATATTCCCTGCCTTCTTCAATAGCCCTCCGGAAAACCTATAATGCGATTAGTTCTGGGCCGGTCCACTTGAACTTCTCACACGATCTTATTTCGGTGGTTAGATGGCACCTACCGTCCAATCTTTCCCGGTCTCTCTGCACAACAAGTAGAAGAGTGACTCAAGAAATCAGACGTCCAATTTCGACTTCAGTTACGCCACCGGCGTTTTGTCAGTGCACGCGTCCTTTTCTGAAATCTCCTGACTTGTTAAAAAGGGGAGTAATATCTGTGGGCCTCCCTCCCACCCATTACAATAGATTCTCGGACTGGGCACAATGCCTGGCATGCGTTTCGCACGCACCCGGCAATAGTTATGGACTCGTGTCCCCATCACAATCCAACCAACGCATGCCATGAGCCAATGTTTGTCCCCCCCCCTTCCCACTTTTAGCTCAGAGTAACAACCACCATTCCTAGGGGGGGGGGGGGGGCAGCTATAAGCCAGTCTAAGTCTTTTTTCAGGGTGGCGACTTTGGCTTTGGTGCCAAGACTACTGACGTCGCGGCTTGGCAAGCAATTGCTTTGCCCGCCGACTCTCTTACCTGCCATGAAGGGGCAATTTAAACGAGGACCCGAATTTTCTAATTAGCATCTTCTGTTTTGTACTTGATTATCTGAAAGGTGACTGACTGTCATGCAAGTGGAATGCCAATGGCAGTCCGTCCTTCCTGCACAATGAAGACCACTACTGCTTCAAAAGACCCTGCACAGGTGGCTTGAGTTACGAGGGGGAGGGGGGAGGAGGAGGCCTTGTGGAGCATAGACACCGCCCTATTTCGTCCTGTCCACATACCCCGCAGACGGAGTTGCGCACATCGTCCGACCAGGCAATTTGATCCAAACCGCTAACAAGCCAACGATCCACCTGATGCTGTTCTTCATATAATACGATATGACCGCTCGGTGGGTGGATAAAACGCACCGCGAACACAGAGGCCACAAATGCAAAGGGACAAATTATTCGATCAAGCACTGTACGGTACAAAATTGTAAGCGTGGGAAAGTTGGGTGGAGCTAGAGACAGACGGGAGGGGGGGAAGACGGGCGAGGATATGGTCTCCTTGATGCAGCGAAACAAATGATGTGAGAAGGGTTGTGATCGAGGTCACGGAATTGGAAATGTTAAAAGGTTTAAAGGCAACATTTCAGGGGGCAGGAGGAAAGGAGGTAGTAAAATACTGGGGCGAATGAACGGAGGGAATTTGGCGAGTACATAAATTTGTGTATGAAACGCTTCGAAGCATGAGAAGGGGGTATTCGCGGGGGGAGGAGGGGTAGGCCAGCTTCTAGATGTTCTGGTAGCCATGGGCCCGACGCCTGTTGCCGATCAAAAACACCACAATCGCAAGGACAATCAGAACAGCGAAGCAGACACCGACGGCAATGGCAATAGTGTTGTCCTTGGGAACCGCTGGGACGCAGTCAAAGGCTGAAAAACAAGGAAAGTACGCACATGAGAAACCATCGATTCGACCGCCGAAAGTGATACCTTCCACCGCGTGCCCCACCAAGTGGGTTCAGCACCTGTAACGTGCACGCGAATTAGTTTATGGTAGGGTAGAGTTGTGCTGAATCTATCGCAACCACTCTTCCCTCATTCACCAGGCTCCGATGACAGGACAACTTCAGGTAAAGATTACTCATATGACCCCCTAGGCAGAACATGAGAACACGAACCACCAGCAATACAGGTGGCTTTGCGCCAAATTCCAGGGAAATCAGGGTAAGGTTTAGGAGTAGGTCGAGAATAAGGTTTAAAGTTAGGGCTAAGGTTAACGTCAGGGAAGTTGGGAGCAACTTTGGGGTTAAAGTTGTGGATTAGTGTTAACCACCAGAATGGGGTCCAGGGTGGGGTTAAGGTTAAGACTAGGAACACAGTTTAGGCTTATGTTAGGGCCAGGGTGGGGCACAAACGGGCCACGTGGTAGATGCGCTGAACCAACACGGGGGCCATATCGGATTCTGGCAGGCGCTGTCGGATTCGCGCACCATAACAAATGCCAACACATTTCGGGATGCGGTGGCAGACCCGGTTGCCGGCAGACGTCGCGCACACTGGGACGCTCGCCGTCCCCCATTGTTATTGTTGGTCAAATCCTGGTCATTTGCTGTGTGGACCAGGGGGTGTGGAGCGGAGCGCCAAGGTGCAGGCTCCACCGTGCCACCCACCTACGCCCTCCCCGCCTCTGGTCTTCTTGACTCTGTTTTGACATCGGTCCCAGGTGGGGAGGAGGAGATAGTGTGGTAGATGCTGTGCAAGTCTATATTCACTATAAACTAATTCACACGCAAATCACCGTCCCTGCTCTCACCTTGATGTGGAGCACAGGGTGGACATCGTCGGCAAGTCTATATTCACTATAAACTAATTCACACGCAAATCACCGTCCCTGTTCTCACCTTGATGTGGAGCACAGGGTGGACATCGTCGGCAACGACGTTCGAACTGTCGCAAGGGTGAAGACAAGGCGATATTTGCTTTTCCTGGAATTATGCACAGGGCAAGCTTTATTACTTAAAGTAGAGCATCCCAATTCGCATGTCCTGTTTAGGGAGCCATATAAGTAAGCTTTACTCAGTGTTAAGACGATCGGAGGTGGGCGTAGGCGTAGTGGCTAGCCAAGATAAACAGCCGCCTGCGTGTGACACGCACGACCTGGGCCCCATAGCGTAGACCAGACTTTCACGAGGACGGCTCGGAGTCACATCAGTTGGAGTGCCATAAAGGCCACGTGGCGAAGGAATTATTACAGCCTGCCTTTCAGTCCTGAGAAAGACCTATTTATATGGTTAGTTTTGCTTACCAACTCGCTGGGGAGTGGCTAGAAAAGGTGTCCTAAAAAGTGCTGGAGAGCCACACCACCTGCTAGTATGAGTGACTCGTGGATGCAAAACTCGCGGTCAAAGCAATCAAAAAAACAACAACTCACGTCCCCATTCCCTCGCCCCGCCCCGGAGGCTGTTAGAGTGAGTCCCTTTTCGTGGGACCCGAGCTGGTATGGTGGTGTGCCTAGGTGCGGGTTTTTGTCGCAACGACCACTTTCGTCCTCTCTGGACTCCGGTCTTCTTGGCTCTATCATGACACCGGGTCCAGGTGAAGGAGTGATTGCGGCAGACGCGGCACAAGTTCACTATTACTTTAAACTAACTCACACGCAATTCACTGTCTCTGCTCTCACCCTGCTGTGTAGCACACGGTGGACATTGTCGGTAGCAACAGTTCCACAATTCGCCTAATCCCCCTTGTGTGGCCCCATGTATGTTGTCCCTTTTTGACACCTTTTAGCGTACACTTTTTTGCCTCGGAAAATTACGTCGTTCTGTTTTTCTCCAACCCTCGTACTATTTGTTTGAATCTCTCGTCTTCTTCCCGCGTAACTTGACACTAACCTTCGGACTATACGCCACATCTTTCTGACTGTACGCCTGGAGACATCTGGTTGTAAGTGTAGCATTTAGAGTTTCCTAATCATGCCAATTATAGAACCGTGTTTCCGTACAATTCTGCTCTCATTTACACCGTTTCCACGTACGGGCGGCACGAAGTAAGCCAACTCAGGCGACTGAATCTAGACGGGCTATAAAGCGGCTAGGTTCAACAGACTCTGTGTGAGTTACGCGAACATGCCAACAGGTGGCGGTCAAATGTACTCCGCAAAGTTAACCAAATTCAGAAACGGGAGTCGCAGAAATCTCTGTCAGCTTCTGATTTGGACAGATATTCTACCCCTGTTGGAGACAATGAAACAATCCTCGAATCATATACGGAAAAGATAGCGATTTTGGAGGAGCAGTTGAAGAAGAAAATTAAATTGGTCAGTCCAAGTGCAGCATTGGATACAGCCCCACCGGAATCAAAGCCCGCTGTTGCCGGCGAGTCCTCAGTGCTTGGATTTTCGCGGGTTCAGATGAAGGAGAGATTGTGGCAGATGATGCACGAGTCCACTATTAATTTAAACTAACTCACACGCAAATCACTTTCTCTGCTCTCACCCTGCTGTGGAGCATACGGTGGGCATTGTCGGTCACTAAGGTCGAACTGTCATGTCGCGACAGTCGCACAATTCGCCTAATCCCCCTTCTAGAAGACAGCGGTTTGGGAAAAAATGGGTCTGGCTAGAGATTCCAGGCATATTTATTGTTTCAATCGGCAATGATGTGATTGAACTTCACAGGCAGAGATTACAACGCAAACTTCTAGTAGAATGCATCCAAGATTATCGATAATGTCTTGAGATAACTGTTTCAAGGATATCAAGATTCGTGAATCACCAATCTCGGAGGGCGTCTGCTTCGAAAAATGGATCATGTTTGGCTAGTCCGTTCTGGTAGTAAGCTGTAGGGTAGAGGAGGAAGACCTAGTACGATATTTCGTCAACTCTTGAAGGCAGGTGATTTCTCACCGTACGGCAATACTTGAATGCTTGCTATCAGCGACGCCTTCATAATCCCTCACATTTCTGACCAAAAAAGCGATTTCCTCACCGACATAATTAGGACCTGACTGCCCTCCAGACTCTAACACCCTACCAAATCATACAAGCCTTTACCAGGAGTTTGTATGAAACACATTTTGGCAAAAGGTTGCTCTTGAGACACCTGAGCAGAAACTGAAGCCGTGCATAGAGGCCTTTCGACAGACAGAGGTTACCTGTCACCATCTGACCCCTGATGACTGACTGTAGTTCACGCAAGCTTACCCGCCTGCATGGTTTACTCATGCTATTTCTGGGATAGAGGATGAAACGATGTTTAACACTAGCTCTGGGAACATCGGTGTATGACAGTATCACCTAACTGAGTGGACTATAAGTGATAATTACGTAGACGAAAACCCACTTATTTCGGCAAACAGTGCACATCACTGGCCCTCGTTAAACAGTGCTATCCGCGACCGTGACTAAAGTTTGGCTGTTCTGGTAAGCAATGCAGCCGACTTTACCTATATGGAGTTCGTGGACCATCCTAACATCTAAGACAGCTCAAATACCAGTGGCGCAATTTCACGCACTGAAATGTGGAGACGTACTTGGCCTATTTTCTGGAATGCAGTCGCACCTATTGTGTAGCCATTAAACAACGGATTTAAAAACGGGGCTAGACGAAATCAGACGCTGGTAGTTCTGGAATTATGGCTCGCATGCAGGAACAAACCGGAACACATGGTGAAGATTCTACAATCGTACTACCGAATAACGGATTTCAATAACAGAAAACCTGCTCCTACACAATATGAAAAACCGTCGCAAAAATAATTCTCGATCCAAGTCCCGTCCTTTGTTACTTCTTTTGTCGTATCTTAAGCTCTACCGGCAGTTGATCTTCCATCACTTCCACAAGACGGAAGTGTCTGCGACAAGCTCGCGGGAACGGCCTGAGGAAGACAATAGCTAACTGATCCTCACATACACTTCCGAACAAGCGTCTATGGAGTCGATAACGCGTACCACCTTCCTGGGAGTGAAGCGTTTCACGTGCTTGAGGGTTTCTTATAAAGCAAAAAGTCTTTCGCGGATAGACCATATGACGTTACACCACCAGGAACATATTGCGACCCGAAAGACAAAATCGCTATCAACGTAGTTTATTGTCCGCTTTCCCCGACACATGCAGCATGCGCGAGGGGAGTACTGGATAATGCACAAGTGAGAATTCTAAATATCACATCTTTAGGTTGTCAAGACAGTCCTACTCTCCAAAGAAATGAGCTATCCCAACAGTTGGCAATCTCCTGACGCACAACTTTTAGCATGCCGTGGCAAGGCCACTTCCGCATCAGCCCCACTCACCCCCGCCAGTGACCTGTCCGAGCCTGTCGGTCGACTCTGATAAAACCGAGCACAGCGGTTGATGTGACGTGGAAACCTTCGCCCAACGTTTGCAGCACGATAGTTCGGCCGCTGTCTCCGACGACATCCACCATGTGCTCCACAGCACCGAGCACGGACGGCGACATGGCCGCGAATTAGTTAATAGCGACAGCAGACTTGCGCAGCATCTACCGCACTCCCTCCTCCTCATCCGCCCGGATCCGGTGTCATGGCAGAGTCAAGAATACCGGAGGCGGGAGAGGGCGCAGGTGAATGGTACAGCGGAAACCCGCAACTAGGCGTACCACCACACTGTCTGGCTCAAAACGTACACTGACTAGGATCTTACCCAACCAAAGAAAAGGGGGTGACAAGAATCCTAATTGGCACAGCGTGGGCCTGCACGACTCCCTCACTGTTGGCATTTGCTATGGGTGCGCATTCCATGTAACACCCACCTGACTGCAATCTAGCTCCTGTGTTGGCCTAGCGCATCTACTACGTGGCGGAGCGCAAACAGTAATTTGGTCATCGTCTCTGATGCTAGCAAAGTCAGAAGACGCCTGAGCAGCGAACGTGTGTGCATCTAACCAGATGGGGCGTTAGTCAGTTGTGTTGCGATGGTTTAACAGCTGCTTGGACAGGCCGACATGTGGTTGCGATATGTGCTCACAACGGAAACATTTGGCACGGTGTTGGCGGCGTCCTGACTATGGAGGAGGGGGGGGGGGGGGGGTGTGCGTGAAGGTGTCCAGCCAGTACGAGCCGACATGCGAACACGACGTTACAGTGAAGGCAGATGGTAGTTTTTTCATTGGTGGTGACGTTCTATAGTGCAAAGGCTTGATTGGGCGTGGTGGATCCGAAAGTGTTTGATTAAGTCGATCCGAATCCTGAACGTCAGCTGGCAGCGCAGAAGGATGAAAGGGAAGGCATAATCGTTGGCAGAACTGGTTTGCATCACTCCTGTCTTACGTGCTGTTCCCTTCTCCATTATTTGGTTCGTGGTAAAGATGGCCGTTCCCAGTTTTCATGGCTATTCGTCATGTGCGCGGGTCCTCTGCAAGTGTTTTCCAGGTCTCGGCTAATTTAGAAGTACTTTGGGAACGTCCTCAACGTGTCCTCATAGAGTCTTTTCTGTCCACTGCATTAGAACACCGGTGACAACGTCATCGGACCCTCGGTATTTTGCCTCCGTCGCTGGCGAAGAAAATGGGTTGAGTTATCCAGATCTGCTGCCGCGGACTGTCACGCTTGAAGAAGTACACAGTCCGTGACATCAACACGGCCGACTAGATCAGACATGATAGCAGCCGTACCAAGCGCAAGTAAGTACAAAGGGCACAATGAAATCTTATGAGGTTACCTACACAATTCGTTAAGATCTCCGATCCATATCTGAGTACCAATCGAAGCCGAAACACGCAAAAATCTACTATAAGCCGCCAGTAGACCCCGTACCGATGTCAACGACTAACGTAGGCCAGGCGGGCACTTTTGTCCCACGAGTCAAATTATCATTCAGGGCGTGAAGAAAGAAACCCTCCCGTTCGCCACCAAGCAGCGATGCTCACTTCCACTTATGGTAGGTCTGTCTTTTTGTCGTCAAACTGTCAGACAGCATTTCTTGGGTTTTCACAGCACAGAGCCCTGACCGAAAAGACAGCGCGGTCATGCAGTGCCGCATGGGGTGGCAGCATGTTAGAGCTGGGGTCAGAAGAGAAGGTTACGGACGAGTGAGCGGTAGAGCGCAGTTTCAAAGTCAGAAAAAAGACTTACATTGACCGGAGAAGTCGGTGCTCGTGGAGTTTCGGAAGGCCTCCATTTGCAGAGCCGCCAGGCCAAACAAAACGTTCGGACTAGGATCGCCCGCTAGAGTGATGTTCTGCTGGGGCGCGCAGGTGAAGAAGGCCGTGGAAGGCGTGTTGAAATAGGGACCCGTACCGGCCGCCCGCCTGATGCCTGAATCAAGAAAAGAGGACAGAGGTTGATTAGGAGTAACATGCTGTAATACTGTCAAATGCCTGAGACTAGTCAAAAGGCACAAGTTGCTGGCTGGCTGACTGATCGGCCAAATTAAACTTTCAGACAGCGGCTTCGGAGTTCACGCTTGAAGCACTATCTTTCATGATACGGACTTCTCATTATCTGAAGCGTATGATGCACACGTCCGAGGAAACTCTGCTGGCCATAAACAGGATCGATATGGTCGGCGCGCACGAGACAGTTTATTCGGTGATCTAGGATGGGAAGCCCGTTCATGTTAGGTCAAGCAGCTACAGAATCCTTCGACGATTACCAACTCTCCCAAGGAGTTCGCAAATGAAGTCGGCAGAACCATAATGTACTATACTTGCGCGCCTGTCCCGGTTGAAAATTGCGGCGGGATTTCATCTCCTTCGTCAATCGAGACAGTCAATCGTTCGGCTACGAATATGACTAAGCCAGGTCACCATGTGACAAGCGTAACAAGCACAAGATGCGCAAACTTTTTCGGGCGAGAGGATAAGGCAAGACTTCTGTATATGCTACTTATTATTTTTAACTACTTAAAAGAGCATTTTTACTAGGACAAACCTTGAAGCATAAACCATAGTGACGTAATCTGCCATACATGACGCATCGCCTACCTGAGATGTAACAACTATAAAAGTGGGTCATGGTTGCCGTCGGTGTCGAGATGCATCAATAGATCCCAATCCACAATTGGAAATGCGCATTTTTAAAAATTTTTAACTGCCTAATCCAATACTACAACAATAAAAGGCTGTAAGGTGAGTAAACTTGTCGCCCGATCCTGGTTAACTACTGGACTCTTCGATCGCACTCGCCCTCGAGTGAACCGGGATTGACATAACGTATTCTTTTCGACTAAAGACTGACCAGCAGAGCATATGAATGACCACAGACCGAACAGGTACGGCGAATAAATCTCCAAAATCGTCTGTACCGCGACGCCTATTGAATACGGGCCCCCTAAAGGGTGTTAAATGACAATGACTAAAGGCAAACGCAACAGAATGCCCAGATAATGGAACACCGACAATAGATGGTCTTACAGACAAATAGACGGCACATCGACGCTCAAAACAAGGATGATTAGCACAAACTAGAACCCATTCCGGTGTTCATGTTGTTGGAATGTTGGTACTTCCTATGCGGCAAAACTTTCCGGACCCACCAAAAGGGTCTTAGATTATTGTGAGGCTTGATATCAGTCTAATTCAGCAAAGATTGATCTTGGTCCACAACGAGCTTCCAGGTTAGCATACAACAAACTGTACAAAAGCAAAAGCTGGTCCCGGCCCCCAGCTAACCTTCCCTTTTATCTAAAAATACCCGGACTTGAGTATCCAGCTCCGTTTATCAGACTGAAACGAGTTAGTTATGTAGGCGAGCTTCAGTAAGGAGTTTTGGGGACATGACTGGCTGACTCTTCGTCTCTCCTGTACCATCGACAGTATATAGACTCAGCAGCGGTACGAGGCGTTTTGATCGATTAGTCGGCGTACACTGAGCCAAACGACTTGCCCTCAGCATAGGGGTCAGGCGACAGGTGCCGATGGACGCCGCCCGGGGGGAGGGAGGGGGAGAGGGGGGATGGCCTAATTTCCACTGAATCAGACTGTGATTGGGAAAATGTGAGGAGCAGATGAAGGGACGTACCAGTTTCCTTATTGTCAGGGAAGAGAGGGTCGCTGACATTGTAGATGAATAAGACTGAGCTCACAACAGTCTCCTCCGTGCCCGAGGCTGACATGGGCAACTTGGAGAAGGTCAGAGAAAGATTGAACGATGGCTGGCCGAGCGAACCCCATGTGAGGTTGAGGGTCTGAGTTGTCGCGTCACAGGAGCCAAATACGGCTGCATATTTGTCCACCGATATGGTCGCAGTAACATTCTCACTCTTGGACTAAAGTAAATTAAGGCTGGATGACGTGTGAACTCTTCGAACAAATGGTGCGTTTACGTGGAAGGTGGGGAACAAAACTGTTATTGTATAATGTAAAATGAGACTTGAGAGCGAAATCAAGGGAGGCAGACAAGGAAATCAAACCACACTCCAGGCTGGCACAATGCTGCTGCAGAAAAGTAGTGACGGCGTGGGGTAGTCACAAAATAATAACATTCCTAGGTCTTGGAAATATGTGGCGACCTAACCTTCCGGCCCACTGACTATCATGCAAAATGCCGCAAAGTCAGAAGACGGAGTCGTGAACTGACAATGATAAACAGTTATCAAGTGAGTTTGGTTTGTTACGGCTGCACTGAAAGCTAAAATCCCTCCCCGTCCCCGTATAAAGTCTGAGTTTGGAACAGGGAATACCACCCGCAAGACCCCGGCCTCTGTGACCATGCCAATTCCTGGATTGAGAACCTCGAATAACGCTACAAAATCTCCAGGAACCGGTATGGCTGCATCCTCATTACGGGCCCCGACGATACATATGAAAGTCGCACATTACTTGTTTGCAAGTAGGGACTCCTTAACAGCAATGAAAAGTCTGGACGAGTGAGAGGTGTCGTTGAACCGCGATCGCCAGACTATGGCTAGCGGTGCAGTAGGGCGTTAGGCACCAAAAATTGCAACAGTGTCACAGTACTCGAGCGGTTCTGTGATGTTTTTATTCATTTCGTAGTTGTTTCGGTGAGCTAAAATGTTGGCATATCGTGATATGTAGCGAACTGCCTGTGAAGTGCTGTGTTGAAGTCAGGCATGCCGTGACGTGCAAAATTGTTGTTGCGGGGATTTAATAGGTATACAGGGAAGTGCAACAAGTATGTATTAAGATTTTCAAAAATAGCAGCTACCTATGCATAAATCTACTGCCTCTAGCTGACGATACTTGTATCTTTAGGGTAAGGTGATACCATACTAACAGCACAGGTACTAGCAGAAAGCCCATGCACGCGTATTTCGCCGACGTTTTGTATCTGGAACACCTATAATCATGCTCGATTTAGTTAGCCTTGATGTTACGAATTGTGGCTCTCCACGTATGATGGCCTGCGACATCGGATCTTCGGAGTTAGATCCACTCACCTCTCCAGTGGCGACGACTAAGTACCTGAAGTCCAAAAACCACTTCCATGTATTTACAGACTGTATTGAACCAGGTTTTTAGTTAACCTTTGCAGCGTCTCCACACAGACACCGGTTAGGGGTTAATGGGAACAAGACTGAACCAATAGAATGCACCCAGATCGCCCTTCTTGGTGGCCTAAGATATCCTCGCGATGTTGACACGGCGAGTGTGAACTGTCTCAAGCAGTGGTGCGCACAGCTCCAAATCGAAAAATTGGTCAGACGGATGCCAAGTAGACGTACATTTTGTGATGACAGATATATCACGTGGGATTCAAGGACACTTCCGAAGGATCGTGGAAAACCCTGTGAGCAGCATAAATTCGGAAGACGATGTCGTCCTTATTGTCTCTATTAGTACTTGAAACTGTTCACCCCATCAAGTCGACGGCTATTAATTCGCGGACTCCATTCTTCTGGCCACGTATGAAGTTCGCAAACACTCCGGTCTTTCTGTAGCTTATGGATAACTCGGCTGATCTGGCGACTACATTCATCTGCGACGGCACGATCTGCAGGCAAGCAAGGGGATATCGTTAGGGTAGTCGAGGTCAGACGACGCTCGGGTGCAAATTCTACACCGTCAACACCATGTAGGGTCCTTCTGATAAATCAATCAATGGCGAAGTTGGGCAGGATGGGCGACAAAATGGAACCTGGTCGAACGCCAGATTGAATATCGAACGGTCGAGGAGGATTTCTATGGACCAGAACGTGGACAGTGGAGAAGCGACAGTAGGCCCTAGTCCGGCCGGCACACCATCTAATTCCACTACTTCTTACTACTTGCGATGGGTGAGTCGAAAGCGGCAGCGAAGTAGACAAGGCAGACGACCATCGGTTGGCGATGGGCAAGGCGAAGTCCACAAATGCTCTGCAAAGCAAATACCCGGTCCGTGTACCCACATCCAGTTAGGATGCCGGTTTTGTTGGGTCTCGGTCCAAAGTCACGTGCACTATAAGACCGCCTGAGAAGTACAATGGCAAAAACCCTTGCAGCGTCAATGGAACTTGCGCAGCGGTAGCTACCGCATCTTGTCTTGTTACCCTCCTCACGCTTGCTCAACCAGGGCGCCATAGTGTGGACCTAAAATGTATGAAATGCCGTCCTCTCCGGGCGCCCTGTTGTTCAGACGTCTGCATCGGCGATTTCCTTCTGGGCAAAGAGTTCAAACGATAGTACAAAGGCCTAGAGGAATACAACTCTGTCGTAAAGGAGAGGATGAGAGGAGTCGGTGGTTGAGATGTCCGAAGTGCTTACGCCAGAGCTCCGCTTTGGCCGAGTAGTAAGCAATGAAGCGACCACGCACGTCGCGAACAGTAACTTAGTGAAGAGCACTGGCAGCTGGCTTAGCAAATAGTTCAGCAGAAATTCTCAAGTGTCACCAATTTTTGAGGCCGGCTCCATAGAGGAGACCACTTCAGCCCAATAATTTTTGTAGCCATTTCACAGTTAGGTCAAAACGAATTCTTCAAAATCCGCCAAAACACCTACTGAGTACGTGAGCCTGGTGGTCACCTGGTCGATTCTAGATGGATTACTTAGGAAATCGTGCTTTGGCAGTCGGCTTACTCTATCAGATTTCCAGAAGTTGCAGTAGGTTGGGCGGGTAAGTTGGCCCAAATTTGATTAAACTCACGTCTGTCGGTTGGGTCTCGTAGTTCAGGTGGCTAGAGTATCAGCTATACTAAAGCCTCCTCTTGCTGTTGAGGGTTCGAATCCCACCGAGGCGCCGAGTTTTTCGTAGTTATGTCAAGATAAAGTAGTCACTTCTGGCCGACTTTGACGTCATTCCCCAGAGTTGACAGAATAAAGCACCGTTGCAGGACCTAGTCCAGGTTATATGGACAGAAATTTGGAAGGCTTTTTAATTATTTCACTCACTGCGGCGCCACTGAGTGAATCAGACAAATCTCCCAGCAGCCTAACAGACGGGGAATTCCAATAATGACCATTTGCTGTTGAGTCCCTTCGACCAGAAAGGCAAAATAAGAGCGGACTTCTGCGATCAGAGCCCCGGGTGTGTTATACTGTAATAGATGCGTGAAATCAAAGCATCCTGCATGTGGTGATTTGTGCAAGTATGAGATGTGGACTTCCAAGCATGTGAGAACAAGAGCATGGTCTGACCCATCGGCATTCCCAGTTTTGGCACCAAGCATCGGTCATGAATCGAGTTATGGAACCTCAAACTGTTTAGGGTGCAGTAAAATTTGGCCGGCCGTACGACCATCGTTTGAATATCAGATCAGCAGATATTTTCGGCGGTGGTGGAAGTACATAGTGGCAGATAGCCGGTTCTGGTCAACGAACTTCAGCATTCTGTTACCGTTGTCGCATCGAGGAATCGGCCCAAAGTGGCCAACCAGTCGCGTGGTTCAGTACGGTCACTCCAGGTTTCAGCAACAACTATATGATCACGTGGAGTGGGTCCTTGCAGCTGCAAGTTGATTTCTTTATTGCACTGGTCGGTCGGTGATGATAGTGCGTACACGGAGACGACAGAAAGATTACAATGTCTCTCCTGTTCTACGTAAGCCAGCCGGGGTTCCCACGAAAGCAGTGCTTGGTTCGTTTGTTGTGAGACAGCGATCGCTTCACTCTGTCCACGAGAACAGTCGCGTGGCCCGCTGTGATACGTGGCGAGTTAAGAGTTTACTGAGGGGATTTTGACCTCCCGCAAGCTTGAGTCGGGGATTCAAATAGGCAGCAGACATCCTAGTTGTAGTGGTAGTGTGTCGTCAGGTTTTGGGTATAAGGGGCCAGGAACCTTAGCACATTTCCGCATTCAATAACAAGAGTCAGTCTTCGGTTGGGTAGCCTAGCTCACATACCATTCGTCGGCACCACTGGGTCGGGTTTCTATTTACCTGCTTTGGTGACCAGGCTGCCATATTCCCCTGTGGATCATGAAATCGCTGTATAGACATTTTGGTTTATGGACCTCGCTGTAGGAACCACCGAGGCCACCAAGTGTTCGTTCCGACCTCCTGCAAAACACCAGGTCGCCGGAGGCCGGAATGCTCAAGTTGACACGGCAGTAGAATCGAAAGTATTCACTTAAGTCTGTTCGAGAACTGGATTTCCGCTGGATGTGCAGGCATGCATGCAAAGTATGAGTACAGCGTGCTTTGCACTTCGCCCTAGCCTGTAATATTTATCCGGCTTCAGAGATGGCCGCAGTCCTGTACAGACAGAGCTTCGCGTTGCCTAGGACTGGCACAAATTGATTTACATAGCTTATCAAAGTTGTGTGCACAAGCCTGTTCTAGGTAAACGGCTGACTTGGAAATGCGTACCAGATACAAATCAAGATGCTGACGATTTGATAAGGCCTTAATGAGAGTCTCCGAAAACTAACTATGCGAAACGTGTTGCATACAAATTGACCCGACAAGGAGCAAGGGTTTACAATGAGGTTTTTCTGGTGTTCTGTGACGATGTATAACCAACACGAAAATGACAAGGGGAATTCTGTAAAGATATACTTGAGGAAGCCCAGCTTATCGCCTTGTAACCCAGGCCCTAGTGCGATGCTTAAACTACAAAATCAGGCGTCTTCAAACAGGCATATTTCGCTCCATTCTTCTTTACAACCGTTAGCGCGGAGTTTCGTAAATGCATCGAAGAATTATTTGTTTTCCATCGGGATAGCTCGCGGCGTCATGGTCTTATTTCCCTCTTGAGCGTAGGCAACATTGCAGCACCCACCGCTAGATGTCGAAAGACGCGATCATAACGTAATCAAACTGCATTCATTAACACATCTTCCATACGAAAGTAAGTCAGTGTCCTTAAGAAGGGACGCCGACTGTTGAAACTAATGTCCCTATACTTCGAAATGTTACTCGTGTTCCAGCAACTATTGGCCTGAATTTCTCATTTTCCTACATGAGGAGTCTAAGGATGGGGTCTCAGAGGATACAGCCCGCAATCGGCATATGGTTCTGTCAAAATGAAAGTATGAATTTACAAAACGTAGGCAATCTATAAGGACGTAAGAACCAGATAGATTATACAATGCCACGAAATCAGGCATTGTGTGTGTTCATGAGATCAGCGGCTTACGTTTATGTATGGGACAAACAGGTGTAAGTTCCCTTGCAATAGAATGCAGTAGTTGTCGCCGTCCTTAACAGCATACTTTGGGGGCGTATCCGGGCTCGCTGTAGTGGTCGGAGCCGGTTCAGTAGAACTCACCGCTTCGATACTCGGAAGATCGATGGAAAGTATATGAACAAAAACGGCTGAATTACACGTGTAAGAATCTCTCGGAACCTGCCTAGACAGAAAAGACGACCCAGCATCTCCTCGCTTGTCAGTTTTTCAAAAGCAGTGGCCACTATTTAATTGATTCAAAGTATAATGCATCAATCTGACTGACTGACGTTTGTTTGGATTGACCGTTTTCCACACGATATTCTCTCCAAGGCGGGGTCTACGCTAAGTTATAATAGTTTCTACTGCCTTTATATCGTCCCTTATTCCAGTGACAGATAGCGACTCCCCACCTGCACACAAAGCTTCATCCCAACCACCGTTACTATATCGTGCTACCCCCACCCTCGTAGTTTCTCACAGAACTATAACACGTGCATCTTCCAGGAGTGTACATATTCAACCCTACTCAAATGCCATAACTTTTTCCATTACTGATAACTGTTCTCATAAGACGGTTTCACTGTCGTTTCCAACGGTGTCCACCTTGTGCACATCGGTAGCTGGGGCGCAGGGACGGTGACTTGAGCGTGAGTCAGTTTATGGTGATCGTAGTCTTACTCATCGTCTAGCGCGCTCTCTCCTTCTTCTCACCTGCCTGGGTCAGGCGTCAAGGAATAGTGATGAAGATTGGAGATAGGAGAGGACACAGGAGACTGGCTCCGTGTGGACCCACGCCTTGGCGTGCCACCATAACCCTAGTCTGCGTCCAAAGGACCAGGGCTTCATATAACAAGAAATGGGGGACGGCTCTGATCTGAAGTAAGCGGAAGTGTCATTTGGGCTACATCATAAAGAAAGCATTGCAGCCTGATCCCCCATTGAAAGGAGGGTCGAATCATCCCGTTATTTGATAGTCTTCAAAGTGAACGCGCACAGCACTATTTTGAAAAGATTAGTGGAATTTATATTTTTCAATTCGATTTCTTAATCTCTTACACTGTTTTCCGGTGTAAATCTGGCAACATTTGCTATTTTTTGTCAGAAGTCATCTCAGCTTCACGTCGTGTTTTGTCGATTTATCCTAAAGCGGAAATAATGTGTCGTAGTTTTTCATCCAACATATTCTCAATCCTATTAAGTTTTATCCGCGTATATAAAAGGGTTTTCCTCGTAAAATTTTAAATAACATTATATTTTAAACGACAAACTGTCCCCATTGGGTGTTTTAAGTGTAGATTTATTGACTGAAGGATGGCGAACACAATCTGGCTATCTTCAAGGGGAAGGTAGTTCGGAAATATATGCCGTTTCAGTGGAACCAACCTGTAATACTACGAACGACGACAGCTACTCAGCTAAAACAGACACCTTCGTTGAACCACCTGATCAAGGCGCCAACACAAGTGAGCCCGTAGCGTCCAGTGATCTGACTGAAACAAGGCATGTAAATGGAACCAATCAGGTAACGGAAGAGCCTAGAGAATACGACGTTCGCGATAACGGAGTACTGCTCACAGCAGTAACAAATGCAACGGGAAATTCGGCTGGTGCTAAACTGAGGTGCTTGTACACGAATGCCCAAAGTCTCATATCGAAACTAGACGAACTAAAACTTTGCCTTGCTGAGCTGTCTCCAGATGTTTTAGCAGTAACTGAGACCTGGCTGTCCGTGAATATTAGCGATAACGAAGTAGCCTTGCCTGGATACCAAATTTATCGGAGGGACAGGGAACATCGTCAGGATGGTGGTATCGTTGTGTATGTGAATGAAGGTCTGAAAGTGTCGGATAACACCGCCAAGTTTGCGTGCAGTACGGAAGCTATCTGGTTGACCATCAAGGCTACCGGTTCCCCATGTCTCGATGTCCTCACTGTCTACCGACCACCTAGGACAGACCAAATCGCCGACACTCAACTATTGGAGCAGTTGGAGAAATTTTCCAGTCGACCTAACATCATGATCATGGGCGACTTCCACGCACCAGGAACAAACTGTAATACCCTCCAAGCGTCAGGTCCAAAATCGGCATTCGATTACCGCCTGTTGCGCAAAACATTAAATGCGTGCCTCACACAACATGTAATGTTCCCAACGAGAACACGTGAAGGACAAAGGGCAAACTGCCTGGATCTGGTCTTTACGAAAACACCAGACAGCATAGACGAGATCGCCTCCATGCCGCCCCTTGGCCGAAGTGACCACGTAGTGCTTATGTGGGATTATTCGTTATTCTCCATTTCACAAACTCCAGACCACAAAAGACGTAATGTTTGGCGGGGCGACTTCAGTCAGATGAGGGCAGACTTATCCGGTCTTGACTGGGGCTCATTGTTTACGGGAAGTGCCAACGATGACTGGGAGCTGTTCAAGAATGTCCTTCTGCAGCTCATCAACAACCACTGCCCACTGACTAGTGTAAGACTGAACAAACGCCCTGGGTGGCTAACTAGCAACCTCAAGAAAGAAATCAACAGGAAGCACAAATTGTGGAGAAAATACTGCGTCACCAGACTAGCTGAATGTTTCAACACCTACAAGACACAGAGGAACAAACTGAGGAAACTGATAATGCGGACGCGGCGGGAATTCGAGAAGAACTTGCTACAAAAAGCAACGCAGAACCCAAAATTGCCCTACAGCTACCTCCGACGAACTACAAGGAACAGGCATCAAATCCCTTTGATAAAGACTACTGATGGCGTTGAGATCGCTGATAGTAGGGATAAAGCTGCGTATTTTTCACGGTTTTTCCAATCAGTCTACACAAACGAGGCAAGCTTCCTTCCTCCCTCCACAGAAGAACTGCCGACTCCAAGCATTGTCCGAAGAAAATTAGAGGCATTGAACGAATCGAAGTCGCCAGGACCAGACGAGATTCCATCCAAGCTTCTGAAGGAACTTGCCAGTGAGCTCTCTGTGCCTTTGTCGATGCTCTTTCAAACGTCATTTGACACTGGAACACTTCCTGTCGATCGGAAGCTGGCGCATATTACTCCGCTACACAAAGGAGGTAACAGGGCAGCGACGACAAATTACCGGCCCATAAGCTTGACATGCATTATCTGCAAAGTTATGGAAAGGATCATAAAGAGTGAACTGATGCAATTCCTGGAAGTTCACGGCCTGCTATCGAAATGCCAACATGGGTTCCGAGCAGGAAGATCCTGCGCGACAAACCTGCTGCAATCTCTCCAGAGCTGGACCCGAGCTCTCGACGACAGGCACGCGGTCCACATAGCCTTCATCGACTTCCAGAAGGCGTTCGACACTGTGCCACACCAAAGACTCTTACACAAGCTGAAAAAAATAGGGATCGGTGGCAACTTCCTTAAATGGATCGAAAACTTCCTTGTGGGTCGACACCAGGTTGTGTGCGTCGGTCGGGGAAAATCAGATCCGGCTATGGTCGATAGTGGTGTCCCCCAGGGTTCAGTACTGGGACCCATTTTGTTCCTTATCTACGTGGACGATGCCGCAAGAGATTTAGACTGTGAAGTAGCAATGTTTGGGGATGACACGAAGATATGGAGTGTAATTCGGGGTCCTGCCGATGAAGACAGACTGCAGATGAACCTGAATCGGTTGGAGGAGTGGTCAAACCGTTGGCTCCTGCGGTTCAACGTTGCCAAATGTAGCATACTTCGCCTAGGCAACACAGCCAGATCCGCCAGCACAAGAGGCTACTTTCTGGGCGGTGCAGTCCTACAAGAGGTCGAAGCCCAAAGGGACCTCGGTATGCTTACGACAAGTTCCCTTAAACCATCCGCCCACTGTTCGAGAGTGGCAAAAACCGCAATGTCCGTACTGTACGCCATCAAGCGTGCGTATATGGACTTTGACGAAGAAGCTTTCTCTAAGACATTCGGAACATTCGTCCGGCCGCATTTAGAGTACGGCATACAAGCTTGGATGCCGTCGGCTATTGTGGATCAAAACTGCCTCGAAAGAGTCCAGAGGAGAGCCACGAAAATGGTTAGGGGTCAAAGCTCCTTTCCTTATGCAACCCGCCTAGTAAATCGGAACCTCTTTCCTTTGAGTTACAGGCAACTTCGCGGAGATCTCTTGCAAGCCTTCCGCATTATAAAGGGGTTGGATTGCAGTCTGGCCTTCGAGGTTTTTTTTGAATTTGCTACCACGACCAACCTCAGAGGTCACCCGTTAAAACTGCGCACTCAGCAGGCACGGCTGGATGTGCGGAAGTTCTCATTCTCGGTTCGGGTGGTCAAACCATGGAACGAGCTTCCCGCTGATGTTGTGATGTCACCATCTATACAAAGTTTTAAGAAGAATCTGGACATATTTATGTTCCGAAATGACCAAGAGCGATGAGAAGTCGAGCTCACCCCTGTAACTCCTTCTCATTTTGTCCCACCATTATGGGCGTGTTCGAACTATTTCAGCCCAGAACATCTATCTGTACACCACACAATTTTTACGTTGCAAATAGGGTACTCAAAGGCTTACGCCTATTTCCCTCAATAAACTGAACTGAACTGACTAGTAAGAGAACTATACTCTTCTCTATTTTATCCTACATAGCCTCTTTATCCAGTACAAATTTACTCACAGTTTTGTTTCGCTACCTATGAAATTGTCACTTACCCGTTTGTTTTTCAAGTTTGCATTCTGTTGTTGAGCAAAAATTGCTTAGTATCAATTGTGCTGTCTGGTCCACCGATATTAATAGCATTCAGAAATTGTTACATCATGCATTGCCTCATCCTTATATCCTCTTAGTTTCGCATCTATCGTCACTATAACTTGTTGGACTAAAGTCTTGTTTTGCTTTTTCGACATGAAACTTCAGGCAACCCTTCGTCGAAATCTGAAGGAAACTAAACTCCACTTGAAACCCATTGTACGTATGAAAAATAGAACTAGGATCGCTCGATAATTTACGCAATTTTATGTCTCGTTACGAATCATTTTTTTTCTGTTCGTTGCGCCCTTTTTGAAGGAAAATTACCAACACTATCGTCTCAGCAATGTGAGAAGCTCATGCCTCTCATTGACCTGGTTGCTAATGTGACCGAAGACAGGCACAAGCGAAGTTTCAACTTTATTTTAAAAAAACGTTCCTAAGGGTAGACAGTAAATCGATGTCGCTATCCACTTTTTTTTTATTCGTGCGGCTTCAACTTTAGGGTGGCTAAAAATAAAAGACTTTCATCTAAGAGCAAAAATCCATCAATTCTTGTCAAACTATTTTCGTTGATAGAAGTGGACTTCATTATCTCCCATTTGGAGCGCTCAGCTTAATATCTAAGGGTAAATATAATTTTTTATTAGTCGGGATAAAATTCCACTGCAGCGAAGAGTTTCTCCCCGATTAACAAACGTAAAGCCGCCCTAGAACTCTGTTCATCTGCCGTTTACCTCTAGAGCAGACTCTCCATCAGGCGCCCACCAAATCTCCTCCCTATCTGCCCCCAAGAGGCAAGGATTGCTCAAATGCGGATCCCAAATTTACTAGGGCGCTTGATCCTGTCAGTAAAGATGAGCCAATCCTAGAAGATCAACTGACCTCCAGCACTCAGAATAATGAATTAGTTAATAAACTGGATCGAATCCATCCCATGTGCAAAGCCTCTTTAACAAACTAGATGAACTAAGAGACTTAGTTGATGAAATTAAGCCAGACATTATGGCATTCACAGAAACGTGGCTTACTGAAGATATCGCAGATTCAGAAATATCACTTAGAGGATATCAGCAATT
>CACRXP010000078.1:1360179-1376598 GCA_902702965.1 Spirometra erinaceieuropaei
CAGGAGAGGCTAAATTTGCTTGGCCTATTCCCTCTCTCTTATAGACAAATAAACTGCAGTCTACTCTGGACGTTCCGGATTGTTCGCGGCCAGGGTTGCTCATTAAGGGCAGAGGACTTCTTTGAGTTCGTCCGTACAAACCAACTATGCGGCCATGCATTCAAAGTCGGGAATGAGCGAACACGTTTAGACCGACGAAAATTTTCTTTCAGCCAGCGGGTTGTCAGGCCGTGGAACTCGCTTCCAAGCGAGATGGTGACGGCTGACACAGTTTGTGTGTTTAAAAGAAAACTTGCTCGTCTACTTTTCGACAGAAATCGGCTTGTACAGCATGACTATGCACAGCCAGTTTTGTAAAATCTGTCATATACAATCTTCCGCACTAATTTACAGTGACCCCATGCACTACCTTATGATTACGATTGAACTGTGACCCAATCACATTTTAAATGCCTGCAATTTTATTTTATTTTTGAGTATGAATCTGCGAAAGCACTGTACATAAGTAGGGTCATCAAGGGCTCTGCCTGTAACCCTTCAATATACATACATACATACCATTCCCGCGCCTGGGCACTCAGGTCTGACCTAGTGGTTAGGTCAAATAAGCCAGATGATAGCTCAGGGAGATCTTTACCTGTTCCTATCCCAAATTCTCAACTTAACGTAAACACCTCAGTTGTGAAACCCACCTGCACACGAGCCTGCAAAATGCAAGTATGTAGCGTTGCTAATAATTTTTCCGATCCCATTGCTAGCCTGACACCCCAAACAATGAGGCCTTCTCCTTAAGTAAGCTGTTTCTCGAAATCATTTAATCCGTTATCTAACATAAACTACCCCTAGTATTATACTCAAACCTCACAAAATCCTATTTGCATGCCTTCTATTTTTCAACCCCACAAAATAGCATTCCTCTTCTTTGGTTCTGCTCAAATGTTTTTCCATACAATGCCGCATCTTCCCCACAAATTGTAGACCACAGCAACTTTGTTTTCCACCAATTGCTTCTTCTAAACAGCTTGATTCTCCACCACCAGTTCACCCTTTTTCATAAGTAGTAATGAGCGGAGCCTACATATTAGGAATACGCTCAATATTGTTTCTCTCAACGCAAGAGCAGTCATGCAAAACATGTCACAACTAAGAAATGTGGTCTTTGATTTTGACGCAGATGTTTTGTACATTCCAGAATCTTGGGCTCACTCTCTAATTTCAGACTCGGCACTCAATATAGATAGCCTCAGGTTGTACCGTCAGGATCGTGCCAAGAGACGCGGCGGCGGTTGCCTTCTTTACATCACAGCCTCACATACACAGTCGCCTCATGACCTGAACATTTCCTCCTTATCCGGAAATTTATGTTTCGCATCGGTAATCCTTCCGCAAAATAGAAAAGACTTAGTTGCATGTGTATGTAATCCTCCTTGTTACCCCGCAAATAGAAGTCAACTATGTGAACTCTTTGAAATAATTGCAGAGATTTCTTTCGATGTCCAGATCATCGTAGGCGGTTATAATTTGTCAGAAATTGACTGACACACACATACTTCCTCTCCTAAATTCCAAAAGCTTCTAGACACCATCCACTTTCAATATTTGTCTCAGTTAGTCCACTCTTCGACCAGAAACGATAGTATATTAGATTTACTTTTTACTAATGGCACCTTCACTCTATGTATGAATTTCGAACATGATCTTTTTGCAAGTGATCATGCATTAATTCATTGTCGCCTTCCAGTTGCCATTTTCGCAAAACCAACAGTACAACGTAGCATTTTTGACTTTGCTAATATTAACAAGGAATTAGTAAATAATTTTAAATGCACTCTTGATTGGCACACTGTTTTTCAAATAATGATCTAATTTTTCAACAATTTATTACAATGCGTAACAGAAGGTCTTCTTGACCTAATTCCAAAAAAGACGTTTAAATCGAGTGTCAGTTCCACCGCTGTCACACACGCTCTTAAAAATAGACATAAAGAGCTACAGAAGCAGCTTAAAGATCCTTCTGTGAGCTCATTATCAGTTCATCTATGAATCGTCGAAATATTTGAATTAGCTTCGAAAATGAGACTTGCGCGAGATAAGCGTAGAGAGTCTTCAGCTATTAATGACGTGAATGCTTCTAAATCAGTTGCTCAGATCTTCCGTCAAATATCATCTGCCAAAGCCCACCAAATCCTTCCGCCTTCGTTTAGTACCAAGAGGAGTCAGGCAAAGCAGAAATGTTAAATTCATTCTTTGACAAACATCTCACTATTGAAACTGACCCAATCCCTCCAATTCCTTCGTTGTCTGATGCATCTCTCAGTATCATTAACGTTTCTCCTGAATGTATTCGAAAACTGATAAACCATCTTCCTAACTCTCACTCAGTAGGTACGGACGATATCCCAAACTCTTTAATAAAACAGCTAAGAGATTTTCCTGCTCTGCTTAACAAACTCTTTCCAGTATTTCTCGTGAATAGCTTCTTTCCTGACTATTGGAAAACTTTTATTATTATTCCAGTATTTAAGTTTGGCTGTCATTCTGACGTTCAGAACTATCGAGGCGTCCATAAAACATCTTCTCTCGCTAAAAACTTTGAAAAATTATCGCCTTAAAAATTACTGACTTTTGCACATCCAATCAAGTATTATATCTTCACAGCGTGGAGTTTTACCAGATCGCTGTTGTAAAATATGTCATCTGGCGTTTCTCAACCTACGTACTTCTCTTCGTAATGACGATCTACTTGTATTTGTTATTTATTTTGATTTTTGTAAAGCCTTTAATAAATTGCCACATAAAAGACTCTTGGTTAAATTAGAAGCTCTGGGAATTCGCAGTCCCCTAACTGACTTTATCAAGTCATACCTGTCTAATCGTAAAGAAATGGTTTTTGTGGGATCTTCGCTTTCCATTGAAAGCCCTATTATAAGTGGTGTCTTACAAGATACCGTTTTAGTTCCTCTTTTGTTCCTGTTTTACATAAAGGATATCTTGGCGGTTGTTAAGCACTCCCAATCATTTATTTATGCCAGTTATCTCAAATGCGTTTATTATTTCAATAAATCTACGAGCCTTCATTGCCTGGAGCAAATCTTAGCTTGTAGCTCAAAAGGGCTAATGAAATTTTCTCCGTCTAAATGTCGATATATGCGTTTTGGACCTGATAGGCTACCACATCCAGTGGTCTTTCAAAGCACACCTATGACTGAATGTACCACCATCAAGGATTTAGGTTTAAGCTACAATAATAATCTTGATCTCTCGACACACGCTGACAGAATTACAGCCAAAGCTGCCCAGATTTGCGGCTTTATTTCTTACAATTTCCATGTTCCTGAAATTAAATTAAGACTTCATCGCATTTTTGTATTTCCCATTCTCGAGGACTGATGACCATTCTTTGCTTTGATGAAGGGGGCTAGTCGTTCGAAAATTGACAGAGTTCAAAAACGTTTGACTAGAAAACGTATAGGCATGGAACATCTAAATATCTTCTACTGAGATAGATATATAAATATAGATATAAATTTTAATTTAATGCCAGTTTACAGGCATTGTCAAGGGAAGCGATTAAACACAAATCCGGCCACCTAACTAACCTAAAATTTTTATGGGTTCGAAAACTAAAAGCGGGCTTCTGTCTCCTCATTCGCATTTATAATAGTTCAAATCTTCCTCGGATTTCAGCACTTACCCCTAGCAGTCGCCCATACAATCTTCGCGACTCTTCCCTGGTTATACCTCTTCCCACTTCCTCCACCTCTAAGCGCTCTCTTTTTTTCGCTTCCAGGTAAACTTTTTTCTGGAATAACCTTCCAATAAATATAAGATCTTCTGATAATCTACACACTTTTAAGAGAAGGATTCGCCTTTATTTGAATATTGACTCGACTAAACATTTAGTTTTCTTATCGTTTCCGGACAACTTTTCTATGACACTGAGAAAGGGCCACCGGGAATTTATGACGCCGCCACTCAATTTACATGTACGCTCACATTTCCTTCTTTTGTTTGTAGTACCGCTTCCTGGGATTCCTTATCAGAAATGATAATTTTTCCGATTTTTCAATTCACGAATCGCGCCTCTCACAGAATGCGCTCTATCGACGCTCTTGACGGAGCCTTCTGTATTCGCCATATATTAGTAGTCTGGTCGCATCTCCCTTGCCCCTCCTCGGCTGGACTCGAAGCTGACTGTAACCGATCGCATCTGGATACCTATCGCCTCGTGACTGGGTTTCCATTTCGCCACTTATTTGCCTTATTCAAGGCCACATACAGGCCAGTCCTGCCTGACCCGCCTACTTACCCCTTCATGAAATTCGTTATACAATGCCATATACAGCGACGATTTTTACGGTTTTTGATGTCATCTCCCGCATTTCGACCTCATGAGGTCTGTCGACACTCACGGCGGAACCCTGAGTATTCGACGTCTACTAGTAGTTTGGTCGCACCTCCCTTCCCCACTCCTCGGCTGGGCTCGAAGCGTACTGTGGCCGATCGCGTCTGCGTTCCTCTCGTCTGGCCTCTTTGACGCGAATAATCTCATCTGGCGTATTAATCCTACCCTAAAGATGTCGGTTCTAAATTGCGTATACAATATCACATGCATGCCAGTCCTGTCCGACCCGCATACGTACCTCTGAAGGCTGACATTTATTTTTGCCCAGACGATGTCCTACTATAATCCATTATATATCGCCACATGCAGACCAGTCCTGCCAGCATTGTTCTGTTATTATTTTTTTATCGCTGGGTCTTTTTCTCCTGTAAAATTAATCCAATCATTTTTAAATTTTCATGTGGAGGTTTTTTGCACACATCGCTAATCATTTTTCTTAATGGACCACTAATTCAAAAACTGTGAATTGCACTTTGTACAGATTTTGCCTACCTCGTCTAAAATTCGCATGTAAATTTATTTTTACTTGCTTTGGTGGGACCCCTATGGGTCTTTAATAAAAATTATTAATGTGAAATTATTCCTTGAAAGTCGAGCTCGCCCATTCTACCCTACCTCATGCAACAGCCGACTGTCAGAAGAGTGGAGGTTAGATATATAGACAGACAGAGAGATAGATGGTTTTTATTTAAGTTCCTAGCGGGGCACTTTCATCACACAAAAGAGTCTTCAAAAATCCTAGTATATTTGGACAAACTTGTACAGTTGTCAACTTGTGACTATAATAATTATACCCGTTTTTGGTGACGTCAAACATTACGGGGGTGCAGTAGGAGATCAAAGTAAACATAAACGGGCAACGAAAACACTCCTTGGACACTTTTGCCAAAAAGATATAAATTGGATGAGATTTGTGGGTTTTTAGCGACAAAGGTTGTCGCTCGTGGGCGGAAAATATATTCGTGGGATTGAACTGCCCTGCTGATAAGGGTGTGTGGAGATCGAAACGCTCCCCGTCAAGGAAGAAGTCATAGAACGGCAGGGGCCATTTGCGCCACCATATCACTATGGGTGAACTCATGATTATCGGCTAACTACAGGAGCAACTGTCAGGGTGGAGAGACGGAGGAACCCAGTGCGAGCGTTAGTAGTTTTCTTAGAGTTGAAAGAGGACGGGACAGGACGATTGCATAGATAACGGCTTAGTAAATAACTAAATTAGATCATTGGATTGGTGTGGCTTTCTCTCCTGTAGCGATGCAATCATTCTTCACGATGCCATATCCAATGTTTCCAACGAAATCTTAGAGTTTGTGTCGCGTAGGTATCTCAGGTCTAATTTTTCAGATTCCCCTCCTCCTTATTTCCTTCGCAACAGAGCAAAAAGTGGAGACGGCAGCTGCGTGACCTATCCACTAATATTTTATCCGTTCATCTCAGAATCACAGAGATTTCCAAAATGGCCTCAGAATACTTCACCACAAAGGACCTAGGTTTAAGTTTACAAATAAACTTACTTTATCACCTCATGCAGATAGAATCTCTGCAAAGCTGCACAGATATGTGGATTCCTATCGCATAATTTTTCCTTCCGGAAATAAGGCTAAGACTTTATCAAATGTTTTTTGTTCCTATCCTCCAATGCTGTTGTCCTTTCTTTGGTTTAATGAACGCCTGTGACCACTATAAGATCGAAAATGTTCAGAGGGTTTCCACCCGGAAACTGTTGTTTCAAGTAGAACCCGGTACTTCTTATACTCAGAGATGTCAGCTTGCGAACATGAAGTTTTTTGGGGTTAGGAGACTCGAGGCTGGTCTGTGCTTCCTTCTTCGCGTTAACTCCAATCGTCCGCTTATTGACACTCTCACTCCGAGAGATCGGTCTTATGCCACGCGCAACTCCCCGATGGTGATTCCACCGCTTCTTTGCACCACGTCTAAACGTTCCCTTTTTATTTCCAAATACAACTTCCTTTGGAATAATCTTTCACCAAAAATTAGGTCATCGCCTAAGTTACCGGTATTCAAATAAAAATTACGCAAACACATTACACCGGAAAGTATAAAGGCACTTTTTACTGTCTCATGCCCAACACTCAGCTTCTTGACTTCGAGAAGGGTCCCCCGGGATTTAGTGGTAGATCAAGTGGAAAACTCCATTTGTATCGCTGCACACCCTGTTTTTAATTGGTTTCTAAATCCATTACTATCGCCCCTCCCCCATAGCGACTATTTTCGCAATTCTTGATGCCATCTCATTTCGACCTCGACCGGTCTGTCGACGTTCACGACGGAACCCTCTATATTCGCCGTCTATTAATAGTTTGGGCGTATTTCCCTTGCTCACTCCTCGGCTAGGATCAGAGCGGGCTGTTACCAATCGCGTCTGAGTTCCTTACGTCTCGCCACTTTGACGAGAATAGCCTCATCCAGTGTATGAATTCTGCCCTGACGGTGTCCGTTTATAATACGCTATGCACTGCCACATGCAAGCCAGTCCTGTCTGACCCGCATACGTCCCCCTCAAGACAGACATTTATTTCTGCCCTGACGACGTCCGATTATAATCCGTTATACACCGCCATATGCAAGCCGGTCCTGCGCGCCTTTTTGTCCTTTCACGAGCGAGAGTTTTTTTCTGTAAAGTTAATGTAACCATTTTTAGTTCTAGAGTGGAGTTTTTCACTGCTCGCTCATTATTTATCTTAGCAGACTACTAAGTCAGAAACTATGAATTGCACTTTGTAAATATTCTGCCTACCTCGTCTAAAATTCACATGCGAATTTATTTTTACTTGGTTTGATGGGACCCGGATGGGTCTTTAATAAAATTATTTTATTTAGAAATAATCAATCACTTTCATCCCAACCCAATCCCTAGAATGCTAAAGCCGAGATGGCAGTGTTGGATCCCACGCAGGGAAATCTTGGAACGCATCAGAATTCACACCATGCTGGTGCAAATACGGTCGCAATGCAGCGGGCAGCTCGCGAGGATAAATAACGAGCGCATAACCAAATGCCTCTTCTACAGCAATGTCGCAACGGGTCCTCACCGGCAAGGAGAAGAAAATCAACATTTCGGAAACACCTTGAAGCCTTCTCTTGCGGAACGTAAAATCAACCCAGAGACCAGGGAGCATCTCACGCGAAAGTGATTGCTCTAGTGAAAAGATGCGAAGACTGGAGCAGAAATGTACGTAGCTAACCGCATCGCCGCTACCAAAGCCAAGAGAGCGGTACTCAGGTCTCATATTCTTCTCGAATACAATGCCAACACACAGCCCTTCGAACATGCCCATGCTGGCAAGGACCATTTTTCTAGAATAAGCCTCGCCGGGCATCGCATGAATCAACGAAACAGAGATGGCAGCCGCAAACGTCCAACCTGCATAACATATCTCTTATACTGAGAGGGGTCAATCAGCGAATACTAAATTATGTGAGTTAAATGACTCGAAGTCGGCCTTTGTTTCCTGTTTCGCGTTAGTCCTAGACCTAATGTCTCACGAATTAACGCTCTCATGTAACAAATCGGCCTTATATCGCTTGCAATTCCTCCATGACCATTTCACCGCCCCTTCGCTCTACAATTAGTCTTTCCGCTTTTGCCTCCAAATATGCCTTCCTTCCGAATAATATTTCCTTCGAAATTAGATCGTCAAGTACACTAACAGTATTCAAAACGAAATCATGTAGGCAATTTTCCTAGAAGATATGAAGTAATTACGGTCTGTTTCATTCATAAACACTCAAATTTTTGAATTGGAGACGTTCCTTCTTGGTGTAAATCTAGTTGCTAAACTCATTGATATCATCTTCCATAGAGATGGAATTTGTGGCTTTTATCTTCGTCTACTCATGTTGACGATAATGCGAACTACTGACGACTTCGATGAGTCTCCTTATTTAACCAAACTCTCGGTGGTTTCTTATGTCTTCGCGGTCTCTTCTTGCCGACCACATGCGAACTGAAGCAATGTGGTCAGTCAAGGTATATATGACCTCATCTACCGTGCATTCCAGTGGTGGATTTAGCAGGCTTTAAAGTCCCGCTACGTGTTGACCCTAACCAAAGTGCTGAGGATAGCGACGGAGATTCTCTGTTTCGCCACCTTGTCGGTGATTTCTCCAGTCAGCAAGAAAGTGTTATGGTCACATCTCTCGCAGTTCAACAATGATCTTCGCGACTTCTCCCGTCCCGTCCTCTTTCAACTCTAAGAAAACGACTGACGCTCGCACTGGGTTCCTCCGTCTCACCACGCTGACAGTTGCTCCTGTAGTTAGCCGATAATCATGAGTTCACCCATAGTGATATGGTGGCGCAAATGGCCCCTGCCGTTCTATGACTTCTTCCTTGTCGGGGAGCGTTTCGATCTCCACACACCCTTATCAGCAGGGCAGTACAATCCCACGAATATATTTTCTGCCCACGAGCGACAGCCTTTGTCCATAAAAACCCACATATCTCATCCAATTTATATCTTTTTGGCAAAAGTGTCCATGGAGTGTTTTCATTGCCCGTTTATGTTTACTTTGATCTCCCACTACATCCCCGTAATATTTGACGTCACTAAAAACGAGTATAATTATTATAGTCACAAGTTGACAACTGTACAAGTTTGTCTAAATATACTAGGATTTTTGAAGACTCTTATGTATGATGAAAGTGCCCCGCTGAGAACTTAAATAAAAACCATCTATCTCTCTGTCTGTCAATGTATCCTTCTACACAAAATCCCATGATGGGGACCGACAGCACCGCCGCCGATTACCACATTCCTTCTGCTCCGACGTCCAAGCCGGCGTCGACAAACCCCACCATCTTAAAGACGACAGTTGAAGCTCTTCTCACGCAAAATATTCTGCTCCCAACTAGAGCGGCTGGTTGTTTGGATCTCGTCTTCACCCAAGATCCTGACAGCATAAACGGTGTGTAACACATAAATCCGCTCAATCGAAGTGATCACATAGCACTTTTATGAGATAATCAGCTGTATTCTGAACCGTACATGAAAGACGATACGAGGTCAAACATATGGAAAGGGGACATTTGCCAAATGAGAGCTGAGGCATCACAAATAGACTGGGATGTTCTCTTCTCCGGAAACGTTAACAAGTATTGGAATTTATACAAGGATCGGTTGCTGCATCGGATGCAGGGCCACTGTTCCTTATCAAAGCCTAGGACATCCAATCGCCCTCAGTGGCTAAGACAAAAACTCAAAAAGGAGATCAACAAAAAAGGAAGGTTGTGGAAGAAATTTAGCGAAAACAACAATGCAGCGTTTACAGAGTATAAAGTTCAAAGAGATAAGGTGAAAGCATGATTAAGAGGAGGCTACAAGATTTAAAGAGTGATTTGCTCCACCGAGCCGTAACAAATCCAAAATTGCTCTACAGCTATTAGCGAAAAAGCCCCCGTAACAGGAATCTCGTTCCTGTCTTGAGGAATGATACCGGTTTGGAAATATTGGACACTACAAACAAAGCTGAGTATTATTCTCAGTTTTTCCAGTCCATTTTCACATGGGAAGCAGGCTATATTCCATCTAGTTCTGAGAACATAGGAGCTCCCACTATTGAAATTATTGCGTTTCGAGAAGAAGTGATTTTGGAAGAACTAAAAAACTCGAATGGATATAAATCGCTCCATCCGGACGAAATCCCAGCCAAGATGCTCTTTGAGTTTGCCCGACAGTTGGCCAAATGACTATCTTTTCTGTGCCAGGAATCGCTTGATGCTGGAATCTTTCCCACAGACTGAATAACGGCCCCCATTACATCCCATTACAAAAGCAGCAGTCGTGATCTTGCGACGAACTACAGACCCGTCAGTCCGACATCAAGTGATGGAGAAAACCATCAAAAGGAAGTTGATGGCTTATTTGGAAACCAACAACTTCTTGTCCAATATACAACACGGTTTCCGTAGGGGGCGATCACGTGTAACGAACTTACTATATACAATGCGCAGTTGGACAGGAGTGTTGGGTGCAAAACACACTGTGCATGTGGCCTATATTGATTTCCGGAAGGCGTTCAACATTGTTCCTCACCAGCGTCTCTTGGACAAGTTGAGAGTCATGGGCATGGGCGGCAAACCTCTCAAATGGATCGAGAATTTCCTCGCCGGACGTCTCCAAATTATCTGCGTAGAACAACAGCAATTAAGGCGCACATTCATAGAGGGTGGAGCCTACAAGGCTCAGTGCTCGGACTAACCCTCTTTCTCCTGTTCGCCAATGATTGTGTAGAAGGGTTGGAGTGTGATGGTGCCATGTTCGCAGATGAAATAAAAATATGAAAAGTTATCCAGAATGCTACCGAAAAGACCAACTCCCAAGAAAATCATTGTCGTTTTAACGAGTTGCCCCGCAGGTGGCTCTTGTCCCTCAATTTGAATTAACGCACCATACTGCGCCTAGAAAATCAGACCCCCAATACGCGGCAATACCACCTGAACGGAACGCCACCTTGAGAAGCAAAAGCGCAGATATCGGAGTCTGGGTTGCAGACAGCCTAAAGCCCTCTACATAATGTCGTAAGACCGCCAAGACCACAACTCCAATGCTGTACGCCATCAAGGGGGCATTCACAGTTTTCGATGAAGACTGCTTCTCCAAAGTCTTCGGCGCGTTTGTAAGGCCACAGCTTGAATAGGCAATTTAGGCAGGATTACAATCTGCTCGAAAGGGTGCAGAGGCGTACCGCAAAATTAATAAGAGGTCAAGAGGCACTGCCATACGAGATCCGCCTAAACAACAATCTCATGCCTTTGAGTTGTAGATAGTTGCGTGGAGACCTGAAACAACCTTGCCTTATCATGCATGGCTTGGACTGCGCAATGCGGTGCGATGATTTTTTCCAATTCGCCACTACAACTAACCTTCGGACATCCAATCAAGCTAAGTGCGCCTCAGGGTAGATTGAATGGGGGAAAGTATTTCTTCTCTTTCTGTGTCGTGGAACCTGCTCGAAACCATTGTCATGTCTCAATCTGTGGAGACAGGTAAACGTCAGCTTGACAGTCATATGCGGCAGCAACAAGCGGACTACGTGGGTTTGCAGCCATGAGAACAGTGACCTGTTTTAATCAATGTCTTAATTCAATTAATACTGAAATTTCATCACATGTTCGCTCATTTTCTCGATTTTTGTATGCACAAATGCATAGTTAAAAGGCATAAGCCTATTACACACGAATACACTGACTGACTGAGACCGCTGCTTTGTCTACCCACTGCAGGAAAACAAATATTAATCCCGTATATAAAAGTGGCGAGAGAACATCTGTTGCGAAGTGATGGGAACGGTAGAAAGACGAAGCTAATGCGGTATCTTGAAGAAAGCAACTTGATCAGTTTGCATCAGCATGGATCTCGAAGGAGTAGATCCCGTCTCAATAACCTGCTAGTGTCCATGGAGAGCTGGGCAAAATCAATCGATGTAGGTTTGTCAGTCGACACCGTGTACATTGACATCAGAAAGGGTTTTGGCAGTGTTCCATACAGACGACTTACAATTAAACTACGTCAAATGGGCGTGAATGAAAATCTGCTGAAAATATTAGCCGATTTTCTTGCGGCCAGATCTCAACGTGTGTGTATCGGAAATGCTAAATCGGAATGGGCATCCGTTCACAGCGGCGTTCTGCAGACGAGCATTCTGGGCCCAATTCTGTTCTTAATTTATGTGAACGACTGCCTGGACTGTCTGAACTGCGAGCGAATATTGTTTGCCGAAGATCCGAAATCGTGGAGACCAATAGAGATGTCGGATTACTCTCTACAGTTACAAAACAATCTGGATCGCTTGCAAGAATGGTGTGATGAGTTGTGTCTTAACCTCAACCTGGACGAAACAAGATTACACCCTGTTGGAGGACGTACAGAGAAGAGCAACCAAGCTGGTTGGCGGATTAATTTGCTTAACTGATGAGAGACGCCTGGAAAGGCTAGAAATATTTATTATCTCCTATAGACAGTAGAGAGGGTAAATGATTGTGGCGTTTAGGATCGACCGAGGGCTAAGCCGTGCTCTTCAGTTTGACGGTTTCTTCGAACTGGCGCGGGCGACCAATGTTCGGGACCACCAATACAAACTAAAGCTGGAGTATAGCAAACTTGACATGCAGGCCAAATGCTTCTCCCACCGGCTGGCTGAAGGATGGGATAATATGGAGAACTCCATTGTCGTGGCGGAAAACGTTAAGGCCTTCAAAAAAAGAACAGAGAAATTTATGCTTGATGCATGCTTTTTAAAAATCTATCTGTAAATAGGATTTTCCAAGGCTCTGCTTATGTTCCTCATATACGGAATTATACTGAATTTATATCTGACACATGAGTGTTCGTAGGCAATGTAGCGTTTATCAAGCTTTAAGATTCCACATAGTTCCTGCAGGAAGATAACACGCAGTGAAGAGACCTGCGAGTTTGCGTATTGAAAACTCAAAATAGCACAACCTCCGCCCTCTAATGCGAGATAATTGTGTTTTTATGAGTTGAAAATTAACAGCGATATTTCAAATTGCCTTGTGTAACTTTCAAGGATATTGCATTGTTTTGTTTAACGTAATTCTTCCAACTATTGCTTTTGGAAAACAGATCCTCAAGTCAGAATACGGGCTACTGCGTGGGAGTAAGCGCGAAAAGCGAAAAGTGCCCGACTGGTAACGAAAATATGTGCCCCATATCTACATCCTGGCGGAATTGTTGCCGCTCGTGACATGCAGTGTTGTGTACGAGAAGATGTACTGGTCCCAAACGTAAACCGCACGAGGATCTCAGTCACACGCCGACAGTTATGCTGGAATGGAGACGTCTTTAATGTTAACTTGAGTGGAAAACCGAAAAGTCGTCGGCCGATTCCACCGTCGACGGTCTTTGATTACTGGCTGCCCGGGACACCAGGCCGATCGATTGTCTGTGATCGGAAAGGTCGGCAAAAGTATAAAGTCTTTCGGTTACGAGGACGTATAGCGAAGTCTCTGGGGACATCATTTGTCGCACTATCGCGAAATCTAGAAAAGCAAAAATAAGAACAAGTATCAAAAGAAAATGAGGCGTTCACCGGGAGAGGTGTATTGGAGGTCCGATGTTTCGAGTATTTGTTCCGTCTACCCATCTTCAGAGGCTCTCCTTATATGGCGCATTGTGTTGATGCGTAGTACGCCAATGACGCCTGTGCGACTGCACCCAACCCGCACGTCACCGCGATCTGAATCGCCCCCCGCCCTCGTCGGCCGCGGAGGAAGTTGACGGCCCTGGTTGTACCGCGCCGTGACTGTCCCCCGTTAAGAAGGTTCTTAAAGTCAGATAAGGGGGGGGGGGGAGACAAATTGATGTGGTGGTTGACAGAGCAGTCGGTGGACATCTAGGCTTCTTGCACCTTCCTTGACGTATGATTATCGTCCCGGCCCACAATCTCAACGGTCAAAGTTGAAGGTGTGTCCCATTTGCGCGGAATGGGTTGCTACCTCTGACTTTGGGTCCAATCTTCGCAGGGCCAACTAATGCTTGGGTATTCGCGTTTGTAGCCGTCGGCCGGTTTCCCCAACGTAGTTGCACCTCCCGCAGCTGCATTGGAGTCGGTAGACGACAACCGACATCTCCTCCTCAAATATCGGGTCTCTAGGACGCATCACTTGCCGTCAGATTGCTGTGTCGGGTCTATGGGCAACGCCTAGTCCGTTTTGGTCTTTAGAACAAGTATGTCAAGGAGAACGCTGCGGAGGAATTTTGGACACGGGGTGCCTGAAGCGAAAAGTCGTGGACACAGAGTAAATTCGGGAGGACGAGGAACGAGACGGAAACTCGACTCGATTCTAATTTTACGGCACACATGGGGCGCAATACCCGACAGGTTCAACACAGTCGAGGTAATCATCCTCCAATGGGAGATTCTACCGCCGTCACCAATCTGTAACCACCCGAAGCCCTAGAACCGACGGTTTAGACAGAAGAGAGAGGTTCGTAAGAAGTCTTCTCAACAAATAGAAATCGAATAACAACGAAGGGGAAGTGGACGGCAATAAAGAAACGATTAGCTAACAACCTTCCTTTCAAATATTCGTTTTGTGCAACCAATGAACCCCCTTGTCGTTTTAAACACTGCCCTTCCGACCTAGTCTCGGCCTGTACGACCAGAGCATTCATCGTCGATGTTCCCAAAAAGTAGAGGGAATTACGTATGAGGTCTGTAAAAAACCTTTCAGCGCCCTGGTTGTCTTTGCCAAATCGCCAATCGCCTATCAGTACTGGCAATTTGGGATAATTGTTCTTTTTATGCGCCACAAACTGCCGTCCCTGGTCCTGATGGCGATGCTGTGGAACACCTCTTCACTGTTGGCTTTTTTCCGTGCCTTTAGCGTTGTGGTATACGTCTTTGCCAAGGTCTAGACTCATGCAAACTCACTAGGGCAGCGATTAAGAGGATGCGTTTCAACCACCCAATCCGGGTGTTGATCCGTTTCCCTCAAACAAATTGACACTTACCGCAGATCCCTGAAACCATATTTAGTGTCGCTCCCAGTTTCGGAACAAATGTCCCCTAAGTTATTTAATGCTGAGGATTAACCAACCGTCGGGGAGAGCGAATGCACGAACTCGTTATTTTGCTTATAAAATCGGTCCAACCCCCCATTTCCTATTAAAAGTTTGATAAATAGCGAGACGACCGCATGGTTGCTAGATAAGTCAATTTACTTATTACCTACTTCCACGTTACCTACCAAGTTACGTAAGGGTGGGTTATACCGCAACCCTCGGATTCTGTCAACACGTCTCCCCGTTGCAGCGGCGGAGTAATGTAGCAGCCGGGACTTGGCTAGTTTGAATGCATCTAATACTAACACTTTAATTATGGAGATGACCCCACAGTAATTCATTAAAAGTCGTAGTTTGGAAGGCTGACAACTAAAGGAATAACTCACTCCTCATCGGACGAAAAATCGGGCTGAAATGGCTTCTTAGTGTGGCCTCTATGGTATTCCCGATCTGTGGGGATCAGATCCGCTCCGTTCTTGTTTCTGTAAAAACTTGGTCCATCGTGCGCAGACAAGGTGCGCGTGGCACGTGTATGCGAGTTGTCCAGTTTTATCACCTGCTTCCGCCTTCGGTCTTCCTTACTTAGTCTTGCCACCGATCCAAGGAGATCGTGCTTCAGAAGGTGTACTAGTCTGTTATCTGTATAAGCTATTTCACACATAAGCCACTGTCCTGTACCCACCTTGCAGTGGGGAACACGGTGAACATCGTCATCTGTGACGGTCGAACTGACGCAGTAGTGTGTTTGACGCATGCCACGGTCGCTTCCCTTGTAGCAGACCCGGTCTCCACTCTTTTTTATCGAGTCTCCTTGTGTCGGTAGCACCGTAGTTTTTTTGTCTTTAGCGTTGGCCTTCAAGTTCTCATCCCTTTCGTATTAACGCCTTGGCATACATCCCCTGGTCGTCGAAGGATACCAGGCCATTTCCGCGCAGTTCTGTTCCTTTTCTCGGGATTTGAAATAAAAGGTCTGCTTACCAGTATGCCACCCTGCCAACAATTCCATTTTGGGGTATCCAATTAACTTGACACGATAAATGCTTGTAAAATAAACCAGCTGCTTCCAGAGCATGCTCACGCAGAGAAACTGCTTTGGAGACGAATAGCATATTCAGAGAGAGTGGGGTCACTGCGCCGTACGAGGCCGAGGGAAGGGGTCAACTTGTCACTGACCGCTAGCCGGGCTTGTTCATCAGGAGTACTGAAACTGAAAGTGTTTTTTGCAACTTCACATGGAGTTCCTTTATCACATTTACCTTCGTAAATGCATGTTTAACATTTGTAGCTGCACTTGTGGCTTTCGAACAATGGACTCAGTCTCTCAATCCTGTCCCAGCTGCAAATCAAGCAAATATAACAACCCACAACTACGGCTTATGGTAAATGTCTGTGGGCATTCCTTGTAAGCTGACCTTTCATTACCTGATCCCCCATTAGGTGCGAGAGCTGCGTAGAAGTTCTGTT
>CACRXP010000078.1:1377143-1412468 GCA_902702965.1 Spirometra erinaceieuropaei
TTAGGTAGTCTTAGTTTTTCAAAATGGTCTATACACCCACTACAAAATTTCATGAGCCCTACATGGCATCTCAATAGCATAGGGGAATGTATGATTCTCGTATAATGGAAAGTGCACAACTTGTAGTTTGGAAGTCGTAAACGCAAGTGCTATCGCAGGTTGGGTTCAAACGTGGTTGGAAATTGGGAGACTCTTTTAAAATTAGAAGACACCCTTCTTCTAGCAAAAAGCTTATAGGAGACTTAATTTACCAAGAAATTAGCACAGAGATGTTTTTGTGCATGTTTCACATAAGACACGCCTCGATTCATAGAGACATTTAAAACTAATGTCAAAATTTAAGTCAAGTTGAATGTAATTTTCGTAGGCAACCGGAAAGACGTACTTTCAAAAGCCGTTGCCCTGGCGTGATTGAAATACCTTCGTATTATGCTGCATGATAGTCAGTATTATAATATCGTCTATATAATCCGTTCTAACCGATTTCATCCTTCCGAATTCCGATTGACGTTTAATGGACTACGTCGCCTGGTGTACATTAATGATTCTACTCTTACGGCGGGATATTCGGATGCAGGCATTTCGTCGTTATTCAGAAGACGCTTATTCTAGCAACCTCGCTTGATACCCAGCAAATTCCTGGATTTTCTCTTCTCGTCAGTCCAGTTGCTGCTATTTTCTGTCTCCCTTTTAGTCGAGCAGCATGGAATTCTACGAACGAGAGTTGGAACGCGAGCAGATGCTGCGCGAACGCCGCGAAAAGGAGGAGGGAGAGGAGCTTCTTGAGGCCAGGCGCAGGCGTCTCTTCCAAAAGACGCAAATGCTGCAAGGCTTCTTTGGCGTCTCAGCAGAAGATGCTGCTGGCGACAGCGAGAATCAGAGCCCACAGAAGAAGACCGAGGCTGCACAGCACCAACCCCCTCCCTCTGCGGCGGCGGCGGCGGCTCCGTCCTCAGCAAAACCGCCTATTCCCGCCTCCGCGCAGTTTACCGTTCCTCCCTCTCACCGCTTCCTTCCGCCTCCGTCTGGCTCCGCACTGGCGCAGAAACCACTTTCAATGATTCCTCCCGCCAGCAGCCTCATGCCCCCACCGATACCACCGTCGGGTAGGCGTGGTATAGTGACGCCCGCTACGTTGATCACTCCGCACACCCTAATCACCCCTGCCAGTGGAATGACTGGTGCCGGGCTTACCAACTGGGCGACCAGCGCTGATTTTCATAACGTGCACATTCCGACTGTGACAAGAAAGAGACCCACCAGCAACGACGTCGGTGGCGCCGGCAGCAGCAATCAGGCAGATGAGGTGGTGTTTGGTAGCAAGGCCAGACCAGGCGCAGGCAAGGTAATAGTTGTGAGCCCCTAGTCTGACTGTCTTGTTTGCCTTTTGGTGTGCTTTTCGACTACGGGCTACAGAATGTCAATTTGTGATGGCAGTTCCCTATGGAAAATATCGACCAAAATATTTGAGAAGGGGGTACTTCCCGATAATTAACTATCCCAGGTCTGCACAGTAGGTGACTTTAATATGCAGTAAGGTTGTAGTCCTAAGTGACCACAAAATATTGGCACTTTTGTTTCAGGATGAGCCTTTGATAGGGCGGGGAAAATGGACAGACTGGTCAGACGCGAGAATCCCAAGTTTGTTTATGTGAACTTTCGGACCCTGATTAGAATCCGTCGTCAGATATAAGAAAACAGCAGCAAAAGCCACAGAACTTGCAAGGCGATAGGACCGACGAATGACCGGTTTTACAAGTGTAAATGCGCTCGCGCGGGGCAGTGTACTCCGACGGGAGGTCGATATGCCCGTTGGTCGAGTTTTTGTCGGAATTAAGGCTTGGATCAGTTTACTGCCTGTTTTGTACTTCGCTGGACGATAACATTTGCGGCTTCGAAGCCGAGGAACTTGCCCGTCTTGAGCGTGTGCTTAGTAGCTTGTAATGTTACGGGTGATTGCCGCGTCTCTCTTTGCTCACAGATCAGATGAGGTCAGATACTATGTGATCTCAGGTTTTGTTCAGTTTGAACTATAAGAACCCGAATGCTAGGATGACCAAACTTATGGTTCCAGCACTCTATTAACTATTACCTAATAAAACATCTGGAACTCAAGAATTTGCCTATATTCAAGTGAAAAAATAAAGCAATGCACAAACAGCGACAAACGACCTAACAAAATCCGTCGCTATTTCAAAACGGCCGGCAACTGTTGCCTGCTTAGGTCAAAGAGCTGTCAAAAATTGTGCCCTATAAAATCGGGGTCTTTTTTCTTCGTTCTTATTACTCAGGACACACTGAAACGCGTATCGTCAAGGAAGGGGTTTCTCTGATGCCGTTTTTGTATTGCGTACATTCAGAAATTGCTAAAGATGAATGACTTTCTTGCTTTCTCGACGCTTCTACTGCTCTTTACCAACTAACTGGTAATAAGATTCAGAAGACCAGTTGACGGGTATACGCGTGCTTTCGATAAATGCTTGTCCGATCAGTACATTTATGTGAGGACGGGGTACAGATAAGCGAGTGTTAAGGTAGATTGATCTAAGTTCGTCTTTTTCATACAAGTATTATGGAAGGGGGAGGAGTAATAAGAGACTAAGTTGGGAGGCAGTGAGGGTTGGGGGAGGGGGATAGGGCGCGGAGTAGTGCATGAGGTTAGCTGATCTTTGGCCATGGCAGACGCAGAGCCTGCAAGAAACTCTTCTTTGCTTTCCTGACCTAGTGACAGTCACTTCTGCTGTTGCTAGCAAACGCTCACCCAGTGGCTCAGGGCAGTTCGGCGAGACTTTGTGAATCACGCGGAAAACTTTGTTGGCGTCCACACGATGCCCGGGATCAACAGAGTGGGTGACATTGGCGTCGGCTATGCTCTTAATTTCGCTCGTTCCCAGCCATGCGGAGGATGTTCCCGTCTCTTTTCTTGGATAGGCGCCAAATCGTGCGACCAATATAACCACCAGAGGAGCAAGTAAAGGAGTAAGTGCACTCGGGCGGTAGTCTAAACTGGCAACATATCCTTAACTTCTCCGTGTAAGACGGTGTTGCTGCTGGGAAGGTTCTTAAAACAGCTTGCTCAAGGCGTCTCTTCTTAGCAGTTCACTCGCCGAGTCCCCTTGAAGGGGGATTTCGGGTCCTCCTAGTGTCAGCAATATTATCCGCAATAAATTCGCCAGGATACTCAGTCTTGCCAAGCAGGCCTTGGATCTTTCTCCTCGATGCTGCCTGCTGAACAAGTCTCTCTAGCCCTTTGCGCCAAATGACGGACTAGATCGCGTTTCTGTTTGAGGAGTACAAAACTGCCGAGGTTTGTAAGTTGTCTAGATCAAGTTTTTTTTTCCGGTAGATGCTCTTTCTGACGCTACCGTCAGGTCTTCTGCGTAGAAGGACGTGAACTTAGTCGACGGATTTGCTTGATTTACAGCATTGAACAGGGCAGCCACGTCGGTTTCTATGGCGGCGATTGCAGGATGTCATAGATGTAGCGACCGTAATGTCCTAACTTATAGATATGGTAGGTTAGTTGACATTTCTCCAGCTTGCCCATGAAGACCGGCTGAGAGAGGTCCCGGAGGCGAGATCGTAGTAACGCCTTCTAGTTGTCTATAGGGTTGGTTGTCAGAAAGCGCTGGACGTTTTATGGGCATCTTAGTAGTAGTCCCTTTATTTCGTTCGCTGGTATTCCTATTTCCCCCTGACTGGTCAATAGGCGTCCACAGATGTAGTCGGTTGTTTCGGTGACCGAGACGTTTGTAAAGAGTGATGAGAATTCAAGCGAGAACATCGTGGCGTCCAGGCCCAGGTCTTTGACGTCATCAATGAATTCGAAGGTATGTCAATAGCTACTCGTGATTCCCATAGGTGATTTATTTAGGCAGTATTTTGAGATGTACTGACTGCAATTTCTGCGAGCCCGACTATGAAAAGTAACGCTTTCCCTAACTACAGCATGCTTTTAACCTTCTTTACCTAATTAGAACAATGCTACTGGTCCCTCGCTGGACGAGTTGCTGCAACCTTACCGGCCGGAGTTGTGTGGACCCGATCCACCGTCGCCTGAGGGTCCGAACAAGAGCCGGTGGAGCATGTTGGAGTACATCTACCTGAAGACGGTCGTTGAACCACTCAATGGCCGCAGTCTCATTCCCGAGGTACCCACCCTGGGCGACCCACCGACCGAGGAGCCCGTCGCGGCTGAGGGCGCATCGGCGGTGGAGGAAGGCGGTGCCACCACTGTTCCCACCCCAAGACAGGGTGCTTCGGCTGCCCTTCCACGCGGCTCTTGCGGAATAGCCCCAAATGTCTTTCTTAGCCGCTGTCTTCAGGATAGTCGGTGTGGACTATTTATTTGAAATGGTTGTCGCCAAATACCTCATGCCATCTGCAAATTCCATCCGTGTATCATATTCTTCAGTCCGTTGACACAGCCCATTCCTCTCCCCCAGTCACCAATTTTCTGCTTTCACCGGCTCATTCTGTCACATAATATACGTCTTCAGAGAGCAGATTTGATGATTCTTGTCGTCACTTTACAGAAAGCGGAAAATTCTCCTACCCGCTTGTGTTCCCCGTTTTTGCTCCTTGTGTGTGTGCGCCAGCTTTGTACCCATTCTTCTTTGCTGCACTCTCGTTCTGCCCATACTCCGAGGGTGTAGAGATGCAATTCGGAGAAAAGCGGTCGTTTAGTGTGCCAGACGATACAAGCCATTTCTTGCTAAAGTCAGATGACGAAGTAGCAGGCGTAGCCCATCACGGCGTTCCTCTGAAGACACTGACTTGAACAACTGTTGTCCACTGGAATGAAAACCTGCTCGGTGGTGTTTTTTGAAGACCGTCAAAAGAACATTTCTGTGCCCCCACCTTCTGCTCTGTTTAAAGACGCCCTTGAACATGACGGAGGGTAGTGATGGCAGAGCAGGGTGCCGGAGCCCACGCCTCAGTCGGTAAAACTTCTAGCCCAATGGGGAACTAGACCTAGGTCTAAACCCTCTGGTCTTTCGGCACGGCTTACTGCCGACGGCAGACTAATTTATGATCTATAACTCCGGTCGCCATGCCTTGACCAGTTTTGTCTCTGGGCTATCGCGTACGAAATCTCTAGACCGAACCTCCGAAGTAGAACAGAACGTCGGCCTTCCATGCTGCAGTCAGGCCAGATCGGTGAAGTCCACTGCAACACGGTTTTAATCAGATACCGACAGTTTGACCGTCGGTTTCGACGATGTCCACGGTGTGCTCCAAAACGGGGTGAGAGCAGGGACGGTGACTTGCGTGGGAATTAGTTTATAGTGACAGTGGACTTGCGAAGCATCTGCCTCACTCGCCACCCACCTGGATTCGGTGTCGAGAAGACCGGATGCGGTTGAGGCTGTAGGTGACTGGCGCGGCGCAAACCCGCACACAGGCGTACGACCACTTCCCCTGGTCCATGAAAAACACTTGACCAGTACTTTAAATAACAAATATGATGGTGGGGGTGGGGCGGCTTGGATCCCAATTGGCGCCCCGTGAGCCTGAAAGTGGGCCTTCCACCACACCCGGATTTTTGACATTTGTCTTGGATGCAATTCCCCTATAACGCCTGCCAGAATTCGATGTAGCCCTCCTGTTGGTCCACCACATCTGCCACGTGACCCGTTTTAGGGGCAAAATCAGATACTACCAGTAGGCAGACCGGCTGGCGCCCAGGGTCGTTTGCTTCGCCGAAAATGCAAGTTTGCAGTATGCCTCTTCGATGTGAAAGAACGACGGACAGACGACTACGGTCCTTCTACCGCGACACTGTGCTAAGCTTTCTAAAGCCGCACGTCAGATGTAACCATGCCTGAAACACAATCTCTTCTAGTCCTTTCTGATCTAGAGGCAGTGTTCTGGTCATGATATGAAATACTCTTGAAGCCTCCCGTTCGGGCCTCCGATCAGGCTAATCAGGAATTAGGGTGTGGCTGATTGAGGACGGCAACCAAGTTGAAATCGTCATTCCTGCATCTTTCATCTTTTCCGGGAAAGATAATTGATCGTTCTGTGCGCAGAAGTATAGCTGTCGTCGCACTCTCGACATCGAGTCTGAATCACCTAGCGTTTCGGGTTAGTCTGCTTTCATTGGGCGGGATAGGGCGGGGGGGGGGGAGAAGAGAAAAGCGTTACAGAAATTGCTTCAAGAGTGACACCCTTAGCTTTATCTCAATCTTTGCTGAAGTATACTAATTACTAAGATGTAGGCTATGGGAGCATGTCTCATTATAACAGACACAAATGCAGACTACATGTGCGGTCGGCGCTGAAACTCGTAACCTGCGGGCTTCGCCCGCAACTATGCTTTAAAGCGGAAATTGCATATGTAAACGTGGAGCATGCAATCATTCTACAAATATCGTCAGGCCTACAGTTTATTTTACCTATTACTGAAATTGTTCCGAAATTACCCGTAAAGTCTTCCTCACAAACACCTATATACACCTGATTAGAGTTATTTGGAGTTATCCCTTGGTTGGATGCACTAGTAGATGTGTGGTGTGTGTTTGTGCCACGACCGCGATTGCAAAAGGCCCCGGAAAGGTTTCACAATGGCGTTACTTGTCAAATGAGGTTGAACGCATCTTTCAGGTTTCATGGTCGGTTTAAAAGATCTTGACTCGGGAACATGGGGTCATACAGTCGGTCACCTGTTTGTTGACTACAATTTCTACAGTTTTGCGTAGATCGGTTCGGTTTTTCCCACGAGAATTTAAAAATTTAGAAACTGGTATAAACAATATCACCAAGTAATTGGAATGGTCAAAAGATGGGTGTCCCACGATTATGAGACCGTCCGCCCTGTGATGTCACCGTTTGCATTCAAAGGGATACATAACCTCCTTTTCGTTAGGGAATTCCACATAATCGCTAATTATGCACTCGGGACACATCAGATTTACTGAATAGCCTCTATTAGTTGGCCTTTCGGCTGGTAAGTTGAATTGTCGCGAAATGCACGCACGGATGATAGTCCTCCTGGATGCCCAATGGGTTATGATCAGCGCCTAGAGGTGGTCAGGCCGGTATAACCTTTTGGTTGCTTCCTAGAGGTCATATGTATGTTGCAGCTGCCTCTGTTGAAGTATTCGCCTACAAACGACAACACTTGGGCAGGAAGCGTCTGAATAAATGACTGTATAGTCAGCCCTTTCTGTAAAAACGCCAACCATAACTTTATGTGCCAAACAAAATCCTCCGGTTCATCGCACTTCCACCTCTAACCGACCGTCTAGTCCAGCTGTCAGACTCCTTTCGCAGGACATACCGGTGCTGTTTCCAACCATCCGTCCAAATTAAACTCCTTTTCGTCGGAGAAGACTACACTGTGTCACTGATTTGTCCAGATGACCTACTCTCGGCTGAATGCATTTGTTGTTTCTAGCGGTATTTTATCAGCAGCGGCATTCTACGAAGCTTCTGATAAGCTACTATCGGTGAACTCCTTAGGATATTGTAAATTGTACTCCGTGAAAATTCCAAACACCAAATCTCGTTTGCTGGTACGTGAGCCACTACCTCCCACAGACAAAGCATATAATATTGTTATTTTCTTCGGAAGTGTGCAACCTCCCTTGCTGGTTTGCCCCTTACAGTAATTTTCACAAACTACTATGTAGTTATCCATTACGATTTCAAACCTCTTTAGGCGTCATCCGATGTTTCTGCACTTAAGACGCATTTCACGCGAGGCTGAAATGTGGGTTCGCAAAAACTCCGTCAGCTAAACTCCTCTGGCCACTTGTAAAAAGCTACAGATGGCTGAATTTCGTTGGTTTTGGGAACCAATCGATTTGTGGATACTGCTCATCGGACCGTCTTAAGTCTATTGACCGATAACGGCGTCTCCAGCCTAAACACAACGTTACATTTACGCTGCATCACGTTCCCATTCCAGATGCGAAGGAATGCTGGCACAATTGACGGCATTCTTGCTATATAGCCATTTTCTCACTTTTTTTCATCCTAAACCATCTTCTGACGCGGTCTTGTTCACTCTATCCATTGCCATTCCTTCTCATGCAAAACTGGACCGATCTGCGCAAATCTTGGAAATTTCAGTCAAAACCGAGTGGGTCATAATTATGGGGCAGATTGCATGACTGCTGTGGTGTGGGGCATCGTCAATTCGTTGCTTATTTGCGCACTTTTTGTCCGATAAAACACACTAGTTTTTAGGCAGAATGGCATTACCGACAAAGACAAGGGAGACTGGAATGACCATTTCTGGCTTATTAGCCGTCGTCAGCCAGCCATACCCAAGCCCGAAGTGTGGAACACCCGAGCCTCGAACTCGCCACCTGTTGGTTTAGAAGTCAACGCCTCTACTCACCGGGCCACGAGCCATTCTGCCTATGTATCATGCGCCGCTGTGCGGCTGCTGGTTGGGCTCGAGAGAGAGTCCATAAGGCACAACGGAACGAGTGAGTTCCGTATGAACGATCGGTGAGCGCCCCCTAACACACTAGTTTTTTTTGCTGTTTAGGTATTTGCAGTTGTTAGAAGTGCCTGCTGCCTATTTCTCTGGCCCAAAATCGCGGATCCCTCTGCCCGTGTTATTTTTCTGGGTCGTGCCGTCGTCTCTAGCTTTCAATTGGTCGGCCAACGTCACTTCGCCCACATGGCTGACACTGAGGCCGTGAATGATGCCGGCGATAAAGCCAACGGACTTCCGCCTGCGCTCGATCTCCAACTGGACAAAAACAAGTTCACGAGGTCATCCATTTTCTTCACCGTGGGGCTCCCCATTGGCCGCGAATACAAATCCTGCCTTGAAAAATTGCGGTCGTATATGACGGGTTATCTGAACCTGCCCAAATTCAAGAGTACCTAGTAAGGCGTTTTCTTTTTTTTCGATATTTGTCACGAGAATATTAATGTGCTACTGTGTATTATCAAGTAAGCAATGCCTTTACCTTTTTGTTAAAGTACTGACAAGTGCGGCCTTCAGCGAAAGCTAATATTCATTCGGCAAGTGCCAACCCAACGTAACCAGAACGAAATCCCGGGCGCTAAAGAGAAGGGGCAGGAGGACTGCGTACAGAATGGGCCTTCATGGAAGGAACTGCAGGAATTGGGAGTTGATATTCCCGCCTCACCTGAGGAGGAGTTACAGGAACTGATCGCCCACCCAGAGGCTACAGTGCCGCCAAGCCTTGGGGACTGTATACAACCGGATGGCCTACCCTCACTACCCTGCGCTTTCAGAATGACACTCACCTACGATAATCTGACGCTTGAGAAGGTTCTCAAGGAGCTACTCCCAAAGGATATGGATGCAGTCACGGGTTTTTCGGTAATTGGGCATATCGCCCACTTCAACCTAAAACCCGAGGCCCTGCCATACAGGAAGTTAATAGGTGAGATCAGTGGTTATTTTGCTTCGGAGTTATTTGCAAATTTAAAGTCTTTATTCCTCCTTCTAATCGATTAAACCACAATAAAGTAGATGCACCGTTTAAGGCCATTAAGATGTCTGAACGCAAACCAGCCTTTCCAGCCGAATAGCTCGTCTCCTAGCTCGTTCCTCGAACTCCAGTACAACAACAATACGACTGGCTTACTTTATGCATACCCTTGTAACTGTTGTTTTCGTCCGTTTTTTTTTCTGAAATTTTCTCGCCTCAGTCGACCGTTCCTCGACACGCAAAGCGTCAACATCGACGTATACTTAATCGCATTCGCAGGAAGTAATTGGATAGGTCAGTTTATATGCGAACTGCCCTTGACCTGTTGAGCACTGAGAGTATTCGTTAATGACTGCGTTGCGACGCAGTCCACACCGTTAGGTTATTTCATGAAAGTAAATCAGACGGCACTGAATAGTGACTCAAGCGACACGCTTAAACCAGCTTTTTCTTCTACTGGTGTTCGAATCCTATCTCGATTTCGTCAAAATACTCATACGCTCCAAATAGTATCTAATACAACTGTTGTACTAACTCCATGGTAGTAGGCTTCAATACGTCATTTTTTGTGTGCTGCCGAAGAACTATACACATCTATTAATTTAAAATTCCGTTTCCTTAAACAATAACTTCTAATCTTTAATGAAGTTTACACTTTAAGTGCACTTAATCATCTCGACTTAAAATGTGGATCTACTTAAATGCCTATTTTATAAGAAGAGGCTAGTGAACTCTTGATTCGTCGACTCAGCATACTTACACAAGTGGTCGACGTATGTGGGTGCAAATTTACGGCCGCTGAAAGGGCTGGTGGGATTAAGGGTCCTCAAAGAGTCCCTTCGTCTCAACACCGTGTTCCTACAAGGAAGCGCCTTGTTAAAGCTAGTGTTCCATTTTGAAGACCGGTGGGAATATTCTTTGCGATACTGGAAGGTTCTTGATAGAAACCAGACAACAATCGCGGCTGGAACTTTGCAGAATTATCCGCAAATTGAAGTAAATATAGGGGGTATCATTGAGGAGCTCTAGCAACATATTTGCTACAGTCTTGCATTGCCCGACCAATCTTATTGATAGGTGGAAGATCAGTGAAAAGAAAAAAAGGGAGACTAGTGGACAATCCATGCCAATCCGGAGGACATCTAGAGGCATCTTCGCCAATCATGCTGGTTGGTACGTATGCTGCCGCCCAAACCTGCTTACTGCCTGCATGCCCATGTGGCCGTTATTTTGGGCTGTCTTATTTCTATGATTCTGTCTCAGTCGCAGGGTGCATGGTACACAAAGCCTTAGCATCGGCGTAACTCATACGCCGTTCTTTCGGTGGGCGATATTGATTCCAGGTTGCTCTTTCCGATAGGTGTCCGTCAATATGCCGAGGAACATGAGGTTAAAGAGGGCAGGAGCCGGTACGTAACCTGGCCTTACTTCATTTGTCACTGCGAATGCTTCGGATACCGTTCCATTTTCCGTGAAGCGCGCCATCAGCCTGCCTTACCGCTTGCATGAACCGCTCCGATCTTCAGACTTCAGCATCTTTCTCCAGAGTTCATCGCAATTCGTTGTGTCAGAGGTCTCCATCAAATTCACAAAAATGGTGTAATGGTCGGTCGGCATTTCACCGCATCTTTCTTGTAGCTTGCGGGCTGCGAAGGTCATGTCCGCGGTTCCACTGTAGGTATGGTATTCACCTTGTGTTTCTGGAAGGAGTCCTAGCCCCAGGTGGTTGTTCAACCAATTGATTAAGACTCGGGCGAAGACTTTTCTGGCGATGTTGAAAAGTAAAATGCCTTTGTAGCTGTCACAAAGTTCCAAATTTCACGTGTTTCTGCATATATGCACGTTCGAGACATCCTTGAAGGCTCAGGAGATTACCATTGTCGTCACATGTTTCGGAACGGTGAAGTAAACTTGTCCATTAATTGAGGGTCGTCGAATTTGTAAATTTCTGTCGCGATGGCATCCGCGTCCGATGCCTTTCCACTGGACGACCGTTGCAGTGCTCTGGTTATGTACTGCAGGAAGGGCAGACGATCGAGGTTGTCCAATTATGGTTTCTTCCCAAGTTATGGACGGGTGATTGATTGACGCACAACGATCTGTGATTTCTCCGTCAGGGGGGAGTCGCTCCATACTGACCCAGCAGTGACACAATCCCCTTGGCCTGTGGAGCGTAGACTGCTTTGATGACCGCGAAGAAGTCCGTCATCTCACCGCCGTCAACATACCCTTGGATTTCCTAAACTTTATGAGCCAATCAGCCTTTGCTGCAACAGGTTTCGGCATGGGACATATACTGACGTGTTGTTACCGGTTCTGTTGTTGATGTAGGTCATGTGTAACCAACTTTGCCCCTAAAGCGGACCACGCAGTTGATGTGCTGGACCAACGGAGGAGACAGATCGAAGTCTGGAAGGCGTTATCGGGAATGCACACTCATAACAGATGCCAACATTGGGGTGTGGTGGCAGGTCCCCAGTTGCCGGCTCCCTCAGCGCCAGTTGACGTAAAATCCTGATCGGTGTCCGTAGTGGACCTGGGGGTGTGGTTGTACGTTTATGTGCGGGTTTTCGCCCTGCCAGCAATCTGCCTCCTCTCCCACTGCCGGTCTTCTTGACTATGTCTCGACAACGGGCCCAGGTGGGGGAGGAGAGAGTGGTGAATGTTGCACAAGTCTACTATTACAACAGATTAATTCACGTGCAAGTCACCGTCCCTGCTCTCATCCTATTGTGGAGCACACGGTGGACATCGTCGATCACGACAGTCGAATTGTCGTAACCAATTCTTCTTGACGAGCAGAGTACGGATTTCTTCATCAGTGTCACCAAGACGGTCCTGGTGTTGATGATGTGTGCGCTATGGGCTTCCATAGCGGTGACCTGGATGACATTCTGCAGCTCCCCTGTTTGGCTTTTGAGAGTGCCATTCGCCTCGAAAACGTGCATTTGACTCGGGCTTACGCTCCCATAGCCACGAAAATCCAGTCAGCGTTTAGTCGAACAAGAAGATACAGTATTTGCTTTGTCTGTTTTTAGCTTACCTTGCGGCCGCCTGAAGCCTCATCTTGCAGATGGCAAGCCCGAAGTCTGTCCAACAGTCGGCATTATGTACCATTCTGGTCATTAAAACAGCACTCTGGTCACGCCTGCGGACGAGGACATCGTCCAGCAGACGCCAAGGGCGCGATCGAGGGTGTATCCACGATGTGACGCACGATCTCTGGGACAAGAGTTTTGTTCGCCTGACCTTTCGGATTCCTGATCGAACCCATCATCAGAGACAAAAGCAGATACGGGTGGTTCATGCACAAGAGGCTGCAGTATTTATAGGATGCAGTCGCCATGCCACTGCATACCTATGAATATTCACGCCCCCCACCCTTCATCGGGGATCGTGGCACTTGGTGCAATGACTGTTTGATGGCCGACATTCGCGTCTTAATTTCTGCATTTTCATCACGTGTGTTGGATTTTGGTGCGATGATTGCTCGACCATCTGACCCACCGATCCTGGCGTTGGGAGCGGTGTTCACCTGTACGCTCCTCGCGTGGCTAATTACTCCGCTTAGGCGAAGTCTCAGCATCGAGTGTGGAAGGCGAAGGTTGTTGCATTTGTTAATGGATTGGGGGCCAGTGAACCATGACTGAAGCAGCTGGTGGCTTACGCCGTTGTCGCCTCTTGCGAGAATTTCGGCCTAGTCAAACGTGAAGGCTTGGCTGCGTCCCGTCATATAAGCCGCAACCCGGGGACCAGCGGCATTTCTCCGCACCGCTGCAGCGTGTTCGGCCATTCGCGTTCGGAGCTGTCTTCCAGTTTTTCCAACGTAGTTGATTTGCCCGCAACTGTACTAGAGGAAGATATTGTTTAGAAGACTGCCCCCTGCAGGCCTGCGGGGGGGGGGGAAATGGCCATTGCTATTGCAGCTGTGGCGGCCAAGCGCCCTCCCTCCCAGGCAGCGTGGTCTGTACCGTCGCGGGCATGGAAGTCACCTAGGATAACCAGTTTGTCCGTCTCCAATACGGTCGCGTGTATGATGTTCATGTCTTCGTAGAACTTGTTCTTCACATCATCGGGTTAATTGGCGCGTGTTGGCGCATTCGTTGTCGCGCCTTGGCAGCCTCGTGGTCACGAGACAGTCGTTTGATACGACCCCTTCAAACAAGACAGCTATGGGCCGACGTTTTTAGCGGTGGTTAAGGCGACTGCGACATCTTGTCGCTATGTTTTTCGGCGTCCGCTCCAGAAGAAAGTACATGCCGCATCAACCTCCTGCAATTATCCTTCTTCGGAGAATCGAGTCTTACCGAGAGCCGCAATATCTGCGCTGCAATGGGCCCGTTCCCGGACGACCAGAGTTGTCCTCCTTTCTGGACGGTTTGCCATTGCTTTCGGGCTAGGCTTTCTGAGTGACACAGTTGAACAAAAGGACTGACAGGGTTGCTCACGCCCAACAGTGAGGCTACGCTCCACGGTAGAATTTTGATTCTACTGCACACAGGCGGTTTCTCGCATAGGCTTCCATAAACACTTCAGGATTTGTCCGCAGAATCGTTGAATATTTTTTTTGAGCAACTAACTCCTAAAGTAAACCAGCTATGCACGAGGGCTTTACAAAATCGAACGTGTTTATACCCTTGTCTGGCCATACACTTCACGTGCTGCTTTGATCCTTACTAAGTTGAATAACCCCTAAATCGCAGTTATGCTGGAGGTTTTCGCCTTTGCCATTAAGCCACCCAACAATATACGATGCCTTACAAGGAGGCCCTAACTGGAGTGGTACATCGGTGGCCCAGACAACAGTAGAACCCTATTGGAAATCAGAATCGTGTGTTAGGGGCAGTTGTGAGTAATGACAGGGCGGTTTTGCCCTGTGTATGAACTATAAGCAGGGGAAATTATACAAATAACGAGAAACTGGGAGTATTTACGAAGCTTGTGGATAGTGAGATGCCATTTGCTTTCATTTGGAAGTGTCAGACTAGTGCGTAGTAAGGGAGCACGCCAGGCTTTGTGACCCAATACTCCCACCAAAGAAATGAATAAAAGGTCTGCCTCTATAAGGGTTACACATACCCAGATGGTCGCATGAAGCTGATAAGACCTGCTAGACATCAGCTTCCACTCGTATCAGCATATGTATAAAGCACATGAGTAATTTATTTAGTGATCGCTTCGAGAATTTACGCGGTGCGTGGTCGTGGGCATTCGGAGATGGTGTTAGGGATGGGGAAGCTCTGAGAAAAATGTAAATTTATTTTTTCCAATTTTCAAGAAGTTTAGAACTGCAAATAGGCAAACAAAATTACTGAAAGACTTGTTCGCGCACCGCAAAGTGAACGGCTAGGAGGATAGCATAAATGCATATGCTTTGATTCTACTGTCTATATATGGTTTCCTCAATAGTCCTGCATGGACGCTCGCATTTTACTAGTTGAGCACTAAGCTCCTAAGGTGCACTTGCAATGCACGGATTCTTTACAAAATCCAGCGAACTTATACAGTCTTGTCTGGCCATTTTCTCCAAAATGGTTTTTTAATCCTCAAGCATCTGGGTAACTTCTAAACCGCAGTTAAAACGCATAATTTGAAAGATGTTGAATTTTCAGTTAGGTCAAGACGACAGTCATGCACGAATTGTGCACTTTGTTTACACATTAAGCATTCCACGAACTTTAAGAAAGCAGGTTTTAATAAGATATTATTTATCACATTTTGCATAACGGTGCATTTATGCTTATCAAGGAAGACAAATCTTATTACCAAAAACACCCGACGGACTTCAAAGCTCCAACTGTCTAGTCTTATTGAGCAGGAAAACGACAAAGGCACATTGGTGTGTGTATGTGTGTGTGCGGGGGAAGGGGGATAGCAGATCGGGCAGGGCCGGTTGAAGACGACCAAAACAAAATCAACTTAAATGCACCGCGGCGGAATTAGATTTGACAGAAGACCGTAGGGAACGTACTTTGTGATTTGCATCGCTGAAAAAGTGGCCGCACTCTGTTTTCATCGGAATAGAAAAACTGTTCAAGTTTTCCATTATTATTATTGCCGTCATATAAACAGAGGAGCGGCTAAAAGCGGACAGTACATTTCAGTCTCGACAATAGGGCAAGAGAATACAAAAACATGTGCAGATAAATAAAACCCTGATCCCTCGGGGTTCGACACACCGACATGGAATTTCAGGGTTGGAGTATAATCCTAAGACACGCCAGGGTGTTAGTTTCTGAGTGGGCAAAATCATACTCGCTGAAATTACTGCCCGATTACTACGTGTCGTCGCTATGAATTTTTGATTCCTGTGGAGATTCAGTGATATTGTACTGAAGAGGTGTGCAGAAAATGCATTCCTTGTACTCAATGTGCAGGGCATTATATTTCTGGCTTAGAGAAGGAGTGTATTTTAAGTCAGGCACGCTCCCCTTCCCCCCTTGGACCTTTAAACGCAGCCTGCTGTGACGCTTACGCCGAGGATTTCCAGAATACATGCATTTTACTTTCCATAAAGCGAAGTCACCAAATCTCCGTGTCATTATGAAAATAGCTCCTCATAGTCTTCGAATTCAGCAATTGATGCAGACTGTCACATGTACTCTGACAGCGGTGTAGACGAACGTGTAGGTACCTTGCTGCCCGATAAGGCTTTTCAACGTCCCAAAGGGGTTCACATTTAAAGACTTCTAAAACTCACATACATCCTCACCTGAAGTTCAAGACTTGGCAAGCTGCAAGTTCCCACAAAATGATTACGAAAAGCAATTTTCTCTGTGCCCTCTTAACAAGATCTGATCGTCATTATACGCCTAATCAGACTCGTTTGAACAGTACATTACCGAAAATATGTTAAACTGGAACCCAGTATGTGATTCTACATAAAATACTTTGCAACAACGTTGCATGCTTGTCACTATTACAAAGGCGCTTAGGTAAGCCTCTCTATTCAAAGTCGTATTTTTGAGTCACAGACAAGGTTATTTAGCTTCCTCCAACGGACTGTTATCAAAAAATGGTCTTGCGATTTGCTTTTTGTGAATTGCCCCTTTCTCCGACAATCTTAAAACGAAAAATAGTTGACTTAAGTGAAACAGCCTTTAAAAGAGGTTTTTGGTAAATTTTCATAGTTCCTCTGACCCATTTGGGGAATAATCAGTGGCCTCGGTGGGGTTTGAACCCACATTGGCCAATGCTGGGCTTATGCACGACCACCTCTATAACCACCTGATCTACGAGGCTCTGACGGAGAACCGAGAGTTATACAGCGTTTACTCTGTTTTTAGCTGCCTCTATGTGCTCATAAATACAGTAGGTGAGCTAACTCATGAAATGTCAGCCGAAATTCCGAAATGCGTTTTCGATTCGAAAAGATTAATTAAGTAGATGTGTAAAACTAATCGTCGTGCAGCATAATTATATAGTGCATCAGTTACCGTAGGATTCCCGCTTTCGAACAAACTTCTGTCCGGTTGCATGCAGTTTTTTCGTTTATTTTCGATACCTTTGGAAATTCAATCATATTTAACGGAAAACATGCATACGAATATTCAATCTTCTGCCCTCTCAGTAGAAACTTACGTCTTCTTCCAAGTTTATACTCGAAGGAAGGGTATAATTCGCTTTTCAAAAACTTTTCCAATTCCCGAATAATTTTGAACCCGACCTGCCGTTACCCTTGCATCCAGGGTTTGCGAACCACAAACCGTATGTTTTCCGCGTACTGAAAGCCATACATCTCTCTACGGTATTAAGAGGGGACCGTATGGGGTTCATAAGCTTTGGCAGTGGATTTGAGCCATCAGAGGCATGACGTTTTATGAACGGCCATTTCATAGTATTAAAAATCTCACAATTAGAAACTTTTAAAAACCGAATTATACCCTTCCTTCGAGTATAAAATTGGAAAAAGACGTAATTTTCTGCTGAAGGAGCAGAATGTTGAATATTATATGCATTTTTTCCGCAAAATATAATTAAATTTCTAAAGGCATCGACAATAAATGGAGAAACTGCATGCCACTTAAGTAACCATTTTTTACAGGGTAAAGTTTTTGCATGCAACCAAAAAGAAATTCATTTGAAAGCCGGCATCTTAAAGTGACTGAATTATTATAGAATTATGCTGTCCGATTATTAGTTTTACAACCCTACTTAATTAATCTTTTCGAAACGAAAACGCATTTCGGAATTTCGGTTGACATTTCATGAGTCAGCCTACCTACTTTAAGCTGTCATAACTCCATACCTGTGTTTTTTGCGTGAAATTAGCCTGAACGTTGGGAATGTTTTACTCATGGAGGCATGTTATGTACGCATTTTTTAAAGCACGATTAGTACATTCCACGCCTTCATTGTAGGGTCACAGGTAAGTTCACAAAATGCTGGAATACATCTGCAACTGCCGACATATTTCATAAACAAAATAAAGAAATCCACGTACACCCAAATATGCGTATATTCGCCTAAATATCTTAAGCAGCCCCCAGAGTCTGTACAGTATTTCATGCCCCCTGCTTTTTAAATTATGCATAACTTCCACGAGTGCGTTCTATAGGAGAGCGTTTTATTATTTCCCTCAGGCAAAGTGATTTGCATTTCACGATTGCCGAAACCAATTAAAAAAGCCCCACTGTTTAGGCTGCGTATGATTAACCTTGAGGGTCTATGGCTGCTGGGGCGACGTATTCCCCAAAATATCGGTCGACTTGGCACTATACTCAGTGCTTTTCAATACAAAATGCCGATTTGTAACAGATCAGATGCTTCAATTGATGTAATGTCAATGGCGGCGTACGTGTATATTCTGATTTTTAGTCTATGCAGTCTAAACGGTCTGGTTTTGAACCTCTCATCCTCTTTGCCATTCGTCGTCAGCCACAGAGGAATTCCGTCAATTCTCAAACCGTGCGGGGTTTGCTCAGAAATGCCAGCTTTTCTATGCATGACGAGTTGCCATGCTTCAACTTGTTTACCGACGTCGACGGTGTGGGAGGATTTCTTTTTTTCGACTTTACTGCAGTTTTCTCCTCTGGAACGCTTTCTTGCCCACACAAAAAGAGTTCTACATAGTCTCCATTCCCTCAAATCCGGTCTTTTCTTTTTTTCGCAATCTCACCTAATCAAAAAACGAAAATGAACAAATTGCACCGAAAGGCGAGGTTGTCCTGGATAAGCTGCCTCAAGTACGCACTGTGCTTCACAAGGCTTCGAAAATCGACACTGACTTTCGTACCTTCAGCGTGGACCTTATGGCTGGAGAACCGGTCTACCTGACCACTGTCAAGGAAAACAACGTCTCTTTCAAACTGGATTTTTCCAAAGTCTACTGGAACTCACGTCTAGGTAGGAGTTAATAGTTTCCTCCTCCTTCCCCTTCTCCCCGCTCCCTCTTTTTTTTCTCCTTTTTTATCATCATTTGCGCTACTACTACTACTACTACTACTACTACTACTACTACTACTACTACTACTACTACTACTACTACTATTACTACTACTACTACTACTACTACTACTACTACTACTACTACTACTACTACTACTACTACTACTGCTGCTGCTACTACTACTACTACTACTACTATTACTACTGGCAGGATGCTGCCTTTCCCTTCTTTTTAGCCAGGGACCCTTGGTCGTTATCTCCTGGACTTTGGCAGCTGTCTTATTTCGGAAGAGCCCAGTATACTGTTGAGAAGTTGTTCACTGGGGACGATGCGAACCAATACTGTTCGGGGAGATTTCGTAGTTCAGGTGCAGCATTGATTCCACTTATCGCCCTTCGGACGTAGGATGAGGGCAAAATTGACGGAGATGAGCATGGGTGTAGAAACTGCTCCGGAAGTTTCCCCGGTGTGCGGGTATTAGCTTGTCAGTTCACTCTAGACGGCCGCGACCCATTGGCACCTCACATTGCCGAGCCGCCATTGTTAGCTGGCTACCAAACCTGAAGGCCGACTCATCCGGTTAGTCTGGGATCTCCCAATACGCGACAACTCGGCCGTCGTTACTGACGATGTCCACCGTCTGCTCTGCAGTAGGGTGAGAGCCGATGACTTGCACCTGAGGCAGTTTATAGTCGTAGCAGACTTGCGCTGCTTCTGCCGCACTCCTCCTCCTCCCCCACCCGGATCCGGTGTCAAGACAGAGTCAAGAAGACCGGAGGCGGGGGAGGGCGCAGGCTGCTGGCGCGGCGAAAACCCGCACCTAGGCGTACTACCACCTCCCCTGATCCACAACGTACACTGACCAGGATTTTGTACTTCAACAGAAATAGGAGAGTGGCTCTGATCCCAACTGACACGGCATGCGCCTGCAACTGGGACTACCACCATCACGCTTCCAGTGTTGGCATTTTTCATGGGTGCGCCTGCCGGACTTCGATATAGCTCCTGTCAGATTTGGGTTGACCATTAGACTGTCTCAAGCGACGACGCTCTGCGCGTGCCTAATGCATTAGATGCAACTCTGGTGACTTAAGCCGAAGCTGAGGAGACAGACTCGCGCAGCATCTACCGCGCCCACCCTTCACTTGTCATGTTCCGATGACCAAAGAAGGTTGAGATGGCCGGAACTGGGCGCGGGCGCAGTATCTGACAAAGCCCATATATGGCAATCCCACCTGGATGAAATCCGAGTCGTCCCGTTCTGTGAAGATCTGGTACATTGTGCTAGTATCAGGTCGTGCGTGGCACGTGTAGACGGACTGTTTAGCGTTGTCATCTACTGCACCTAAGTCCGCCCGCGGTCGTCCTGACTCTGTCTTACTACATAGCCTAGTTGGAGAAGTGCGTGCGGTAGATGCGGCGAAAGTCCGCCATCACTGTAAACTAGTTCATGCGTCTGCCACGTTGTGGGGCACACTGTAGACATAATCGTTCGCCACGGCCAAGCTGTAATTGCTCCCGCACGTAGGGGCCGCAACGTTTGTGCCGCTGACAGATTCTGTACGCATTGGTAACATCACATCTTGAAAATCTGTTTGATATGCCTCGGGCAGATTGGATAATTGTTTTCATTCTCGGGAACGTTATGTACGCAACTCCCAGACGGACCGCGTTTACTCTAGTTGCATATATTGGCGAAGGAGAATGATAAGCGCGGCAACGGAGGAGGGGGACAGAATAAAACAGATTTCTTCCAGGAGCAGACGTGAAAGAGGTCGGTGCGCTGTCACGACGCGGGATGAATTCGTCAAGTTTCTTCATGGGGCGATCGAATTTTTGCAAACTTCCGGTAGGCGCTATTCACTGTAATTCTGGGCCATCATCGCGCCCACCCTCGTTGACCACTGGTACTCGATTAAAAAAATCTGCTTCGTCAGCTCTAATCGCCACGTGCAGAGATACGCGCCGGACGTACTTCCGGCCGAGTCATCTCGTCTTTCGGTCAAATTCACAATCGTTCGGCGTGGAGGATGGAGTGCAAATGGGAATTTCCACAGAAATACCACTTATACGCATTTGTTTCTGCTTAGAAACACTGTAATCGCTGAAAGGCACCCCCATGCCTCCGACGCAGGAATCAACAAAGTGTCCGTAGATGCGTGCTACCACTTTTTTGCTGCTGTTACATTTCGGAAATACGAGTGTTTCACTGGGTCTCCTAGTATTTTTCAACTGGCCACTACTTTAAATTTGGTTAGCAACGATGCGTTGCCGTCTGGTATGGCGAAGTTGAGCGAAATCGGAGTAAGGTAGACAGAAGAAGAACTTGTCAGACTTACATTAACTACTCTCAACAGCATCGAGACGGCAGCCTATGGCTCCCAACTGCAAATATAACAACAGTGTACACACTTTTAACACAGAACATTGTTTCATCATGTCCCCGGAAGGATTGTTCGCCTCCTGCAAGCGACGAGGACCTCGGCCGCGCAGCGATGACTTGCACCTGAACATGATTATTATGATTCATGCGTAGATGGGACCTGAGGCACTGCCTCTTTTTGTAAAAACCTGGTGCATTGTACGAGGACTGGGTTTGGTGTGTGTGTCACGCGCAATCGGGCTTGTTAGCTACCGCGCCCTAGCCCGCCCCCAGTCGTCCTAACTCGGTCTTGCCATCAGAGCGAGGGGAGAGTGCAGCAGATGCCGGGTAAGTCTGCCCTATTATAAACTAATTCACGCGAAAGTCGTCACAGGGGGTGAGCGTTGTCGCTTGCCAGGGTCGAACTGTCAGTGAAGCAGACGTCCGGATTGCAGTTTGTCATTCTTCAGTGGGGAAGAGGGCCAGGTTGCCTTACCACTTGTCAAAATTCAAAGCCACGACGGCTCACTTGGCGTGAAGCTCAGAATTCCGACACTATGCCTGCAGTAAATCCGCGTAAGTTCAAATGGAGGTAGGATTGGTTACAGTGGTGTCGACTTGGCGTACAGTCAGTTCGACCGTTGCGAACGACGAGATTTACTGTGTGCCCCAGTTCCAGCAGGATGGAACTTGGGTGGGGACTTGTGTGTGATGGTAGACTTGCGCCGCATCTACTGCACCCTAACTTCTCTCTTCTATCTGATCTCAGTGCCAAAACAGTCAAGAGGACTGGAGGTGGGATCGGGCTCAGTGACCTGTCTACGCCTGCCACAAACGCCTCCTCCAGGCACGATGAACAAGGTTTTATCAGTTCAGTTCAGTTCAGTTTATTTGAGGGAAATATAGGTGTTAAACCTTTGAACTCCCTATTTGTTACAAGGAGGCCAACAATAAAAAAAATTTGAAAATGGAAACATCAAACGGTTACAGAGTTTCTTCAGATTGGCAACGTTTTGTAAGCCAGAAACAAGTTTGGGCACGGCTCGTATCCCATCTAAGTGGGAGTGCCACAGAGGTCTCCTTATAGTTTCAAGCGCGCTGATCCGGCGTAATACCTCTGTTGAGCACGTGCTACACACAGACTCATTAATTGGTCACATTGATATTTACCTGAGACTTCCCATTAGGGTCAACCTAAAAGGGAACCATTGCAGTCTGGTGATCGTTCAAAGGGAGGACAAGATTAGAACGTCGGTGGTCAACCTGTCAGGCTACTAATTTGTGCGTGTCGGGTTAGTTTCGAATGCGTTGAATTAGCCATTACTGCAAAAATTTTAGGGATTGAGTCGACATAATGAAGGATATTTTATAATCGACCTGACTCGTCTCCCTATGCACTATTAACCTCTCTGAATCTGTCTGCTGACTGAAGAAAGGGTTAAACTCAATAACCGATGTGACATAAAACCCCCGTCTACGTGTCCCCCCGATCTGTACAGCTTCAGTTGAGGACACACGCACAGATAGTGTTAACCAAAGCCCACTCGCGGTGTTTCTCTGGACCAGACAGTTGCGTTCTGACAACTCCACTCCAGGTTTGCTAAGAAATTTCTGAGAAACTTTCGAATCCCCACTTACTAACTGGGTCTTTACCCATGACAACATTTGAGGCGTCAGACGACGCACTCGGGAGCCAAACCCACTGCGCTTGCCTCATACAGCAGCAGCAGCAGCAGCAGCAGCAGCAGCAGCAGCAGCAGCAGCAGCAGCAGCAGCAGCAGCAGCAGCAGCAGCAGCAGCAGCAGCAGCAGCAGCAGCAGCAGCAGCAGCAGCAGCAGCAGCAGCAGCAGCAGCAGCAGCAGCAGCAGCAGCAGCAGTAGCGGCAGCAGCAGCAGCAGTAGCAGCAGCAGCAGCAGCCGTAATATAATTACTTCCGGTACCGAAAATGGTAATAAAACTTTTTGCGATCTTCCCCTAGTCGTGAGACGTCCAAATTTTCACTTTCACTACGAAGAGAATTCGACGAGATAATCGCCCCAATCTTTTTTGATCCCTCGAGGCGTCCACGAATGGCGATTGAAGCGAGGGCAAATCCCGCAGGATATTTGCAACCGCATTGTTGTATCAATGAAGTTTTCCCTGGGGAGTCTTTGTTGGAAAAGCAACGTTTTAACAGCGAAAAATTTATTCAACGTAAGGCGCCATGTTTTAATCATCTAAGAGCTTCTGTGTGTTCAAGCCATCGCATCACAAACACTGTCTTTAAATGACAAGCGACTTAACGTAGTGTGCTCATTCGATTTAACTTTTCAAAATATAATTCCTTTACTGGCACCCACTTTACGGAAGTTTGGTGCTCCAAAAGTACGTATTAAGTTATGGTTTTTTAATCCGAATTATTAATAGGTGTTTTGACAGTTTTTGAATAATTTTTTGACTCGGCTGTAAAAAACTCGGTCACCTTGGCGAGATTCGAACCCAGGACAGCGAGGGTAAGGCATGAGCACAACCAACGTTCAAGCCACCTGAGCTACGAAGCCTCAGAAGGAGCCGTGAGTTTAATCACCTTTGGATCAAGTAACCTGCAGAACCTACTGCAACTTATGGGATGAACCAAATTTGATTTTGTAAGCTGACTGCGCAGTCAGGATTACCGGAGTAATCAATCTAGCATCCACCAGATGACCACTAGGCTGGGTGGGTAACTTGAGCCAGCTGTGATTAAACTCACGACTTCCGGTGGAGCCTCGTAACTCAGGTTGATAGGGCGTTGGCCGTACTCAAGCCTCGTGGGTTCGCATCCCACCGAGGTCGCCGAGTTTTTCACAGTTCAGTCAACATGAATGCCGATTATGTTTGAGAATTGACCGGTAGAGTACAGACTTGAAACCCAATTTAAAACATGTCAGATTGTCCAATTCAAAATACCAGCTATTGCAAAACGGTATCACCCAGTAAAAAGGGTTAAGTTTTCTCCTCTTCTATCTATTTCTCAGGAGTATTCGGTCTTTCTTTGGACTAATGTATGTGTATATATGTGGTAGACGGGCGCTCACCGATCAGTTACGGGTTCCGCTCGTCTAGTTTCGTTTTTGCGCCTAGATCGAAGGCCTCGTAGGCAATCGCGTATCTACTTGTGAACGCTCAGCTACCATTTTTAATATTCCCAATCGAAACAGGCAGAATAATAAACCCGTTTCGTATCGGATATAGCTTTAAACTTAGGACCGACAGACTACGGATTGAAGCCTCAGGGTGTGCAGAAGCCTAACTGACTAACTGATGACAGCCAATAGGCAAGAAATGGCCATTCCAGTCTCCCTTTTGCCGGCAATCCCATTCTTTCTGTCTTCTGGTCCATGAGCGTCGACTCTCAATTCTGTGTGCGTGCCTGCCTTATTGGCCATGTCCGAGCTAATCGCAGCCTTGTGCGTACCGCCTCGTAGGCTGGTTGCAGGTCTATGACCTGGTCGATTGGGCCAGTCGGAGACCACCTTTTGGGCAGCAGTCTGGCCTTCCTCTCATTGGCTCTATCGATCGCCCTTGCTCTCTCAAAGGCGAGACCGTGCATCAACTGTTGTACGTGACGGATGATTGCAAGTTGTTGTTTTTGCAGTCTTTTGCCAAGGCGTTTGCATTACGACTTTGGCGTCGAGCGAGGCTGTAGTAGCGGACGAGCGGCGAGGCTGAATAACTCAAGATCAGCAGAAACAGCAGTCCCACGGTTTTGATGATGGAAACGAGGCAGTTTCAAAAACTCTATTACGAGTACGATTTGGTCCATGAACACTCCCTCCTTTCTTCTTCTTCTTCTTCTTCTTCTTCTTCTTCTTCATATTCTTTGGGAGATGATAACGCGACAAAATATCTTCTACTTCTCCTACTCAAATTTTCATTGAAATTTCAGGTCTGACCCTACAAAAGTCGTGTCCCGAACACTGGACTGTCTGTCCTACACTTGATATTTTCTGAAATTATTACCTTGATATATATATATATATATATATATATATGTAAAGTAGAAGTAGTAGGCATTCCGGGACGATATAATTAAAAAGAAAGAGGTTCTTCGTAAAAAATTCAGTTGTACTCGTGAATTTCCGAATATATATAATACACAGGCAGCTTGCTAAGAGTGCAACAGGCCAGACGCAGACAGCTGTTTCACGGTCGTTACCGATCATCAGTACGTGATAGGCCTTATGAAGTGACGTATATAAGCATGCCAAGTAAGCGTTTGACACTCACCGTGAGATCATAATCACAACAGTAAGGGTCAAACGCCTAATTGACATGCTTATATGCCTTGCCTCATAAGACCTATGACGTACTGCTGATCGGTGACGACCGTGAAACAGCTGTCTGCGTCTGCCCTGTTGCACTCTTAGCGAGCTGCCTATGTAGTATATTTGGTATGTGTCCTATGACACAGCGTTCGTTGTCGCCAGTAACAGGCTGGCGGGCGGACAGAATGGGATCGAGTGAGATTTCAACCACAACAGTGAGTGTCGAACGCTTACTTGACATACATATATACACACATATATCGGAGGGAAGCGATGACAGGGAGTGCGGGTATATTGATGCTCTACTGTTTCGGGCTTAATTGTCTTCATTCGGCCTCCAAGTTGGACCAGAAACACAAATATGTGCCCCTACACAGCGCAGATGGCTTACACATCCACTTTTAGTGCCGCCTGTTGGTCAACTTAAGTGACTATTGCTCTTTGGGCAACGAATATAGCCGTTTGGATGCGTAAGATAATCAAGAGTAATTCTACTGTCCACTGTATACATGCCTAAGGCAACCTTTTCATATTGTCTTCCATACCCCAGGGGCCATAGGAAAGCAATCTCAACCAACGGGGCCTAAGGGCCTGTCGCGTAAATATTAGCATAAGGACATTTAAAGGACACAGTAGCTGTGCTCGCTCATGAAATAACTAAAATTGCGAAATCTGTTTTCGATTCGAAAAGATAATTTAAGTGGGGATTGTAATATTGATGATCGTGCAGCAGAATTCCAAGATATTTCAGTCATATCAGGGTGCAGGCCTTTTACCAAGCCTCTTTCCAGCTGTCTACAAAAACTGCACTGTAAAAATCGATCACTTGAGCAGCACAATTGTTTCATTAATACCCAATGCCCTTATAAATTTAAATATATTTTATAGAAAACTTGCACGAAAATATTAACTCTCTTACTCATTCAGTAGCAAATTGCGGCATCTCTAAATTTTATACTTGATGGAGAATTATGATTCAGTGTTACAGAAATTTTTCAATTCCCGAATAATTTTGAATCCGACCTGCTGTTACACGTGCAGGAAGATGAGGGAGGAGAGGGTGTGGTAGATGTTGCGCAAGTCTACTTTTACAGCAGACTTATTCACACGTAGGTCACCCTCCCTGTGCCAGCCATGCCGGTGGGGGCACACGGTGGACATCGTCAGTAACGTTCAGTCGGGCTGTCACGTGCGTGTAACCAGCTGGCGGAAAGATCCGCCCACGTTAATTACTTCTCCCGATCGCTGACGGGACAACGGGTTCAACGGTAGCGCCAAAGGTTCGGAATTCCACTCTAGGGTCATTTAGATCTGGTTTGAGGTATGACTGGTCGAGGACTACTAATAAGTTGTAAATGAGCATTCCAGTCTTTCCTGTCTCTTTGTCAACATTCCGTCTGCAGCATCAATTATTGCCATGCGACCGATTCTGGGGCCTCACACTGAAACTCGAAGGTTGGAGACGCCTACAACATATGTACTACCTCATAAAAATGTTAACCGAAGGTCTGAAATATGTTTTCGAATCGCAAAAATCACTGAAGTGAGGCTGTAATATTACTGATCGTTCAGATTGGCGAAGTTGTGAGATCCGGGTTGATTATTTGAAGAAGAAGAAGGGCTCACCGGAACAGGTTTATTTAGATGCTGACGCTCCTAAGAGCTTGGTCGGCCCTCCATTGTCAAAGCGTAAAAAATGGAGAGCCGACCAAGCTCCGGCGGGCCCGTATTCTTCTTTTAATTACTGATCATGCAGCAGAATACCAAGGTACTTCAGTCACGACAAGGTGCCGGCGTTTGAATTATCTTCTTCACGCCCGTCTGCAAAAAGGGGCTACCTAAAAAAATATGATCTTTTCTAATTGATTTTCGACGCCTTTATAAATTCAATTATATCTTCTAAAACATGCTTAAAATTACTATTTGTTGTGCTTATTTAACAGCAAACTGCTTCCTCTCCAGATCTTCTACTTAAAGAGACAGTATCTCTCGATATTCTTAAAAGTTTCTAATTATGAGATGTTTAAGACCGTGAAATGTCTATTCATAAAGCGTCGCATCAACACGTTTATGAACTGCACGACGTGGTCACATCCATTGCAAAATTGTATGAGTCCTATATGACCTCTTCCTAACAGCGTATGGAGATTTGTGATATTCCTTTGACAGATTGCATACAGCCACTCCCCAACAACGAATAAGGGTGGGGAAGAATAAGGACGTAGAGAAAGCGCTTAGTCGAGTACTCTGGATCATCTAGCCCACCGTTCAGTCACTCCAAAACTTCCTTGTCAAGTGTGGGCCGATTAACTGGAATCGACCGCATTAACATTAGAAAAGACCTGCTGCCCTACTGAAGTACTTTTTGCAATTGACTCTTGAAAAGTAATTGAATTGGTACGTAATTCGAAACGTAGTGGAAAAGTGGAATCTCATGCGCGTTCGGGCGAATCCCTAGTTGAATCCGTCCAACCACAATCTTGGTCAGTTGTGGGACGTACGACGACAACGCAGCGACGCACAAGTGGTATGTAGTATCTATAGCATACAGTTACTATGCCACCACGTGTGTGTCCCAATTCAGCGATTCGCGTATTCATTGGCAGCGCTCGTACTTGTTACGATAATTGATTGATTACCCGCACCCGAGTGACAAATTGCCTCAAAATCTACCATCGATGTTAATTATTGGCGTGATATTTGAATCACCGATAATACTGTCACTGGGAACAGTGCTCGCTCGCGCGCTCGTCCCATGGCTAAACACTCTGCACAGGCAACCTTTGAGGATTACTTATAGAAGGAAGGGTGAAGTCTCGTTGCGCCTGACTGCGGGGCGGAGAAACACCATTCATGTGACCCCCGGCCCATGTGGTTGTACCTCTCGCGATAACGCCGGCCTCCTTGAGGTTGACGGGTCTTGCTGAATGAACTGTGCCTGCCTCCAGGAAGTCGGCATATCGCTTATGCCGACAATTACACTTTGAGTCGCAAATAATGTACAGGTTAATTGAGCTCAGTGAGACTGTAGAACCTTAAAGACCATAGGCTCTCTGGATAATTTTTACAATTTTAACCAGATACACTTAATGAGCCAGCACGTTGGACCTCTAGCCAGCCTCTGAGTGACAAACTCCCTTTTCTCGTTGTTAAGGTACCAAACACTCGAGAATCGTTACTGAAGTCAAAAGAGCAGCTTAGTGAGACTGTAGAACCTTGAAGACCCTAGACTCTCTGGATCACTTTTGCAATTTTAACCAGTTACACTTAATGAGCCAGCCTCTGAGTGACAGACGCTCTTTTCTCGTCGTCAAGGTACCGAACACTCGAGAATCGTTTCCGAAGTCAAAAGAGCAGCCGGTGACGGAGATGCCAGTCATCGTGCCCAGACAGTTGTGTACGATGTTTTCGCCGGCATCGGGCCTTTTTCTATACCTTTGGCACGCCACGGATGCACCATCTTCGCCAATGATCTCAACCCGGCTTCCTTTGGTTTCCTCGAGGACAACCTGAAGGCCAACAGTTCTCGACGTTATCCCATCACCACCATGCGGTGTTTCAATTTGGATGGACGCGAGTTTATTCGTCAGGTAGCTTTCACTGTCTATGGTCGACAGGAAATGACCAAGATGCGCTTTCCTTGCCGGAAAGTATTTTACCTAAAGTTCAGTCGGAGCCCACAGATGACGAGGTTTCTGACGTGTACTTCGTTAATGACCTCTCTGCCCACATAATCTCCGGGTACAAGAAAACAATTTGAGATAACTAGGAGCATTTATTCTTAAGACTCCTCACTCGGCTCAAAGCACAGAATGAATTTCGGCAATTTATTCCGGGCGCTGTGATATCTCACTATCTCTGATGGCAGTTTAAAGCTTGAACGTCAGTTACTTTTGGGCTTGGTTCGGTTTCTAGCACTGCCTCCAGATACTTATAGGTGCAGTTTTCGTAAGAATCTCGACTTGAATGTTCTTTTAAACTATACAGTAATCTAGAAAGTTATATTTACGCTACCTCTTGGTTGTAATGCATCTGGTAACTGAATTCGACTCTGTGTACGCCAATAAGTAGCTAATAGGAAACCACCCGGCCCCAAAGAGAATACTGCGCACTCATTTTCAGGAAACGAATGGGTAATTGATCCGGAATCGGAATGACCAATAAGCCTTCTGCGAGGCAGACAGTGCCTTATCCGTAAAACCTCCTTTATCACCATTTGAACATTAGAATTGCCTTTGGGACAAAGTGTTGGGGAAAGGGAGGTGTATATTCATATCCTATCGCAAACTCCTCTATGAACACTGAGTGAATATGCTCGATGGAAATCGATAGAACCTTAACCCGTTCCTCAGTTGTACGGAAATTACTCGAAACTAACTGGGGCCGGACTCAAACTTGGACTGTGGTCGACCATGTGGTTGTTTTTGCTCTCATTTTCTCTACTTTTAATAAATGTCTTATTTAAACCCTGTTTTTGAATCTTGTCACGCTACTGTCACCGTCTCTAGTCTGCAGACTCCCCCGACTTTCAAGCTCTGTCACATCGAAATCTCGGCACAATAGCCATTTTTGCCCCACGTGAAGCGTTCTCACAGTTGCTGCGCTATTTATGTCCGCCTCGAGGTAATTTAAATCGAAAACGAAGGGAAGGGGTGGGGTGGGAATGACGCGTCACAAGAACATAAATCTTGTTAACAAATTCAATTCCTACTTCCTCTGCGCACCGTTGCATAAAGATGATACAACAATAATTACAGCTCCCCCCATTCCCCGCCGTTCCTGACTTCAACAGTCATCCATGTCTCCCAGAGGACCTTGGAGTTATAAACGCGACCGCGCTCCCGTCTTTTTTCCGGAAGATCATAAATTCCGGTGTGTTCTTTTATCAGGCGACCACCCCTTCCCGTCACCACCGAATGCCCAACCAACTAACAGTTTTTCAGGACACACCCTTTTTGCAGTTGAGTGAAGTCTGCCTCGTTTAAAGGGTGGTTTGCGAGTTACCGTCGATGTTTATTTGTACCTTTGGTCTGGAACGAAGCGGCTTGCCTTCTGTGGTTCGACTTCTGGCCTTGATACGGGCCAACCAATGCCGGTAGAAAGAAGTGGCCTTTTGACTCTTGAGAATGGATATATGAACGCGATCTCTCCTGTGGTCCTTTACTGGTTTTCTTGTCATCTGTGACAAGTCACCGATGACCGAGCGTGTGCGTGCGTGTGTGCATGCACCGTTTATGCCAGGTTGTGCCCAAAGCGGGATTGGTGCAGCACCGGTTACTTGCGCATGAATTAATTTATATTGACAGTAGACTTGCGCAGCATCTGACTCACACTCCTACCCCAACTATTTTGCTCTGAAATCGAGACCGGAGGTGGACTCGGACTCGCACGCCATATGGTCCCTCCCAACATGTACCTAGCAACAGTGAGGACAGCTGGTGCCTCACACGGGTAGGAATGTTGTAAGATCACATTGTGAGGCAGCCATTGCAGTCTGGTCCGCATCCCTGGGAGGGACCGAGTCAGTTCACTGGTTGGCAGCTCTCAGTGGCAAGTCCTGATAGATTCAGGCGTGCCGGATTGTATCGATAAATGCGCTAGTTGAACAGGGTGGGGAGAGGGAAGGGGGGTGGAGTGACAGCACTTTGTCGCAGTCTCTGGTGGCATTTTCCGTTCGTCCAAGCAGAATGACCTGGGACTGGAATGTGCTCTTGCAAGAGGGACGGCAACGGTATAAGTAGATGGACCCCACTTAACTGTCAGTAGACTGTGGATCGTGCCAAACGTGATTTATGGTAAAGGGAGTTTTATGGGTAGGGAAGCACGCTAGACAGTAAGCTGACAAAATGAAAGAAAACACAGAAACTGCCTAGATTTATGCCGAAAGTCTTATCCTACGCTACTGTACGACAACGGAAATGAGAGCAGTAGTCAAATAATAAACAAAAAGTAAATTTCACAAAGTAACGGATTTTGAATTAAGGTGTGAGGTCGTGGGAAGTAATCGTTGTTGGAAGTGCTAATGTATGCCAAGATAAAACCCCATATGACACGATTCACAGTCTACTGACAGTTAAGTGGGGCCATTCTCTATAACATTGCCGGCGGGACTTGTTGGCAGGAGCAGGTCGCCGCTTGCGTTACTCCTCTGCGTACTTGCAATCATCGCCACTTATCAGTGAGTGTGAAGGTGTTCGACAAGAGGCTTTCGGGGCCAGAACACGCGGCCTCAATGATAGCAGTTGAGAGGAGTTTTTTTAACCCCTATTCTGTCCACCGACGCCGTGGAATGGTAGCCACTAATGGTAGCACCTTTGTTGCGATGCGAAAGGTGGTTTACCCCAAGGCATTTGAGCGAGATCCTCAAGCTGTTTCTGTTGGGGTTAGGGGTTGGGGTAGAGGTTAGGGGTTAGGGTTAGGTGCTAGGCTGGGGCTTGTCTATTGCAGGTACGGCAACAAAATAAGATCTGACCTAACTGTGCCTAACAACAGGACCGATCTCGAAATTTCGTGAGTTAGGTCATCTACTGTATGTAGGTACTGACTTTTGCCTGACAACTTGCACTGGCAACGGGGTAATTTCCTATTGGTTCTGCATTTCGTCTGTCCTTTTTGGGGAGTGTGGAGCAACTTTTCTTGTACAGCGGATTTTGCCGTTATGCTGACGAGTCGGGGTACGAGGTGTACGAGTTTGATCGCATGCGTCTCGAAAGTATTGGAATTTCTGTTGAGCGCTGCTGTTTTGGGTTAAAAACGAACCGAAGGCAACCATCAGACGCGCAGTGGGGAGTTCGAAAAACTCACTGCGTCTCAGAGGGACATCTGACTTTGTTTACTGGACATACTGCAGTTGCGTGCGAAGGAACTGCGCTGGAGATACGGGAAGACGATTCTGGGCGCGATTAGCCGAACACGTACCTGCGGTGGGGGGGGGGAGGGGGGATGACGCTAACTTCCACTTCCTGGGTCACTCAACGCAGCCGCGCCCCACGCATTTGACGAGGTCGAATTCATCACGAGAGGTGACAACCAATTGAGTCTCGGGCTCATTGATTCCGACCCCTTGTTTAAGTGCAGCCGCCAAGATACCCTAGCTCTATTCCCTACCAAGGCTTTGCTTGAGCGAATTGACTAGTCATGCGAAGCTAGCACAGGTGGACTGTACTTCTGATGACAGAACGGGTAGGCCGAATTGCCTGGCAATCAACACGCTTATCACCAATACGGATAGTGAGGTGCATTCTATAAATACTTCCCCTCCCGTGCATTCATACCCTCTGCCACTTACCATCTTTAGGATTGGGTCCAAGTATGGATCCGGAACGCCGATCGGATGTAATTCCTGTTCCAGCTGCCGAGGAGCCACTGCCTCAAGTGCTTCCGGTAACTCGCTTACTCGCAGTTTTTAACTGACAACGAGGACTGAAATATATTGTCTAATGCTGGCCTATGAACGCAAGAATGCAACCTGGGTGACTAGATTGCTGCAGATAATGTTTACTTGTAGAGCATTGGATTCCCTCCTGGGCCCCAAGGTTTGTGAGCATCTGCTATATCATGATCAGCAAACCATGCCCCTCGAAGTCTGGTGTTTGCTGCTTCTCTGGCGGTAGATGCGCTTGCGCATCGCTGCCCAGTCATCCACGTCCTTTCTGTTGTTGTCGTTGGTCAAAACTCCGGTGAAGCGTTTGTTGTGAACCAGTGGGTGTGGAGTTGAGCGCCAATGTGCGGACCCGGCCGCGCCGTTCACCTGCGCCCTCCCCGTCTGCGGTCTTTTTGACTTTGTCTTGACACCGGGCCGAACTGGGGAGGAGAAGAGAGTGCAGTAGATGCTGCAAAAACCTGCACACGCGAGCCACTGTGAGTACTTTATCTTTCTGTGGAGCGCACGGTAGACGTCGTCGGATGCAACGGTTGGGCCATCAGATTCCTTCGTTTTTATCATGACAGCGGTGTTTATGATAGTAGCCGCGCTGTGTCAGTAATATGGATATTAACAGCAGTGATTATGATAGCAACGAAATCAGGCGTGCATCTTTGTGAAAATAACCCTATGATTTAACCCTTCTCCTTAAAATCAATACCACCTTCACGACCTTGATGTGGGAGATTGTGTTTGTTTTTGATGTTTTTTTGGTGCAGCCATTGTATGTCTCTCAACTTAGGCAGTCGTCATCTGACTGAAGTAGGTTTTTTAGAAGGCTAGTGTTCGCCAAACATGTACGCGCCGGACCTGCTCTCCATCCCACCAAAAAAACTTTATACAGTCAATGACCGATTTCAGGAAATGTTAACCTAGATTCTGAAATGTATTTTCGACTAGGAATGATTATTTGAGTGTGGTTGTCTTATTAATTAACGCGCAGCACAATCACAAGATATTTCAGTGACGCCAGGACGCCAGCTTTCCAATGCACTTCCTTTCGGCCGCCTTCAAAAGCCACATTAAGTAGAAGATGATAACTTACAGTAGGTGGGCTAACTAATGAAATGTCAGCCGAAATTCCAAAATGCGTTTTCATTTCGGAAAGATTCATTAAATAGGGTCGTAAAGCTAATCTTCATGCAGCAGAATTCCGTACTAATTCAGCTACCTCAAACACCGGCTTTCGAACGAACTTCTTTCCATCCGCATGTAAAAACTTATCGGTAAAAATGACTAATTAAGTAGCACGACTTATCATTGATTTTCGGTGCCCTTAACAATGCAATTATATTTCATGGAAAAAATGCATAAAAATATTCGTTCATTTACTCATTTGGTAGAAAATTACGTCTTTTTCATTATTTATACTCGACGGAAGGCCATAATTCGATTTTCAAAACTTCCAATTCTCGAGTAATTTTGAACCCCTTTGAAAGCCGGCATCTTGAGGTAACTGGATTATTATAGAATTATGCTGCCTTATCATTAGTTTTACAACCCTACTTAATTAATCTTTTTCGAAACGAAAGCGCATTTCGCAATTTCGGTTAACATTTCACGGGTTAGCCCACCTACTGTATTTATTGCAATGTATTTTGTAGAAAATGTACACAAAATATCCTTTCTTTTAATAATTTGGTAACAAATTAAGTCCGCTTCGAATTTTGTACTGTGTTAAAGGGTATCTTTCTAGTGGTAGCGGGTGCTCATTGATCGTTCTTACGGAACTCACTCGTTCCGTTGTGGCTTATGGGCTCTCTCTCGAGCCCAGCCAGCAGCCACACAGCGGCGCATGATATAGACAGAATGGCATTACCGAAAAAGACCAGTCTCCCTTGTCTTCGTCGGTAATGCCACTCTGCCGGTATCTTTCTATTCTTTTTTTTGTAATTTTGGAATTTTTCAAGACGGTGGAATACCCATTCAAATGAAATCGTATCTGTGCGTTTATTGGTGTTCCTGATGAAGTATATAACGTGTTCTACATCGCCTACAGAACGAACAGGCGAGTTCGAGGTAGCAGTTCAGAAGACGAAGATCCGATCACTGGAATAAGAAATTGATTGGCTTGACGATTCGTGCGCCATGTCATGAGGCCGAAAGACCTACTGTCACGGCATAAAACGTCTGAAGTCGTTTACCGGATCTGGTGCAGTTGCGGACAAAGCAACAAAGTCGGAGAAACAGGGAGATTACTGCGTATGCGAATTGCCGAGCACGCAGCAGCAGTGAGGCGGGAGACGCTAGCTCTCAGGTGGCGGCTCCTTCAACGGGACCCGACCATATTTTCAAGTTTCAAAAGGCCGAAATCCTCTCAAGGGTTGACAACCGCGTGAGCCGCGAGCTGCTCGAGTCCTGGTTCTCAGGTCCGCAATCCATCAATAAGCACAGTGACCTCTGGTTACCGTATTCCGTGCTGAGATTTTCTCTGGGCGGGAGAA
>CACRXP010000078.1:1412532-1459031 GCA_902702965.1 Spirometra erinaceieuropaei
AAATGGCCGAGCAATAATCACACCAGCATCCAACACGGATGACGAGCTCACGGCCATTAACGACTCGGACGCGAACTGACAAGCCACCATCGCATAAATTACGACCCCAGCGGTGATTGCGAGAGCTGTTAATTACAGTGCGCATATGTTCACACGGCTGCCACGTGCTAGAAATACTGCTTTCCTTGTGCAACCATTACTCTTATCTGCGACTGTCTCTGATGCTGGGTTCGAGTGAGAATCCGGAACGGCAGGCCAATAAGTTTCCTGTTCCAGCGATCGCACCTTCGTTTTCCGTATTCTGCATCCACTGCGAAATGTTATGAGTCCGACATGACATCTTCATAGCGCACAGAGAAATTTAGGCTTTTGCCTACATGGAAATCATAGACTGTAGACTGTAAACCCTAAACGCAAATGCAACGGTAGATAAGGCTAAAAATTATTCCGAACTTGAACGGCTTTCACAAAACGAAGAGATGCACTTTCTTCATGCAGCATATTTGAAGCAAATGTGGTTAGCTACCAAATGCGCACATAAGGAATGTTTTTGAGTATGTCTTCTCATCTATACATTTAAATTTATACGGGCATGAAACGTAAGTGAGGAAAACGCGTACTGCATACCTAGTCAGTTTTTACCCAGTACGATTTTTGAGGGCGGCAAAAGAGGAGTACCTTCGAAAGCTGGCTCCCGACACACCTTGAAGTTATGCTGCATGAGAATCAGTATACCAACCCGCCAAAGGTAATCCTACCTAATCGACAACACATCTCAGGGCCTAGGTTATCCCTTCATGAGACTGGTCATTGATTGTGCGTCTCGCCTTCTGCCTTGTGTGCCCTTCCCATGCAAACACTTCCTTGAGTGACACTTTTTCTCGCTGCCTCAACCCAGATCCTTCTGCCTCACTACCACGAGCACACCACCGCTCTGGGACTTGAAGAGTTGCCGACCGTGGATGCAGCAAATGCCAGCACTTTAAACACCTTCTTCATGCTGATGAATCTCCCTGGTCTTGCCCCCGAATTTCTGGATGCCCTCACAGCCGGCAGTGGTGGGTGGCAGGACCCCGCCGAGGGCCAGTGCCGCCCGCGATGGCTCTCTCCACCAATCAGGACGCGCTGTTACTGCTTCGTGCGCCATGCGGATCTCGCCCTCGAGTCGGCGGCTAAGGGCCCGGCGGCCAAGAGGGCGGACCTCAAGCTGGCGGACGCGGATCGAGAGGCCGAGACCCGTGTGCTGGGTGCTCTGAATGCTCACAGTGTCTGCCGTGACGGCCCTGCGCGGCATCCCCACCCAGAGCCTGGCCGCCCGTTGATCTGTGATTGGAAGGTTCGGTTTGTGCGCAATGTGGCACCCTACAAGGACATGTACTGTGTGGAGTTTTCACTCTATCTGCCCGAGGTGTCGCTGCCGCCCTCCGATCCTAACGACTGCAAACGCCCACGCATTGAGTAGAGTTTTGTAGAAAATGAAAGAACCGTTGCCTTTTTTTCCTTGGTCATGGGTCTCACTAGAGGTCAAGTGTCAGTCCGCGGTTGCGGTGATCTAGGAAGTGAATTCCAAAAGTTGGATTATTTTAAGAATTGGGAACTTGTTTCTGAGTTAATGTTGAGGTCAAACTAGCAGCAGGCCTTTCGGTTTGGTACGGGAATACGGACTCTCGGTATTGTAGGTTGAGGTGGGGTTTATTAGAGTTAAAGTAAGGACTAGGGTCGCTGAACGCCCCCACCATTGTATATTCCTGATCGAAAACCGACAGGGCAACGGGCTCGTGGCCCAGCGGTCGGAGGCGTGGACCTCTAACGGAACTCACTCGTTCCGTTGTGCCTTACGGGCTCTCTCTCGAGCCCCACCAGCAGCCGCACAGCGGTGCATGATATATAGGCAGAATAGTATTACCGACAAAGACAAGAGAGACTGGAGTGGCCATTTCTGGCATTTTAGCCGTGTTGAGTTTTCACTTTGCCCGAGGTGTCGCTGCCATCCACCTACCCTAACGATAGCAAACGCCCACGCATTGAGCAGCGTTTTGTAGAAAATGAAAGAGCCATTGCCTTTTTTCCTTGGTTAGTGGTCTCTCTGGAGGTCAAGTGTCAATCCGCGGTTGTGTTGGTCTAGGAAGTGAACTCCAACAGTTGGATTATTTTGAGAATTGGGAACTTGTTTTTAAGTTAATGTTGAGGTCAAACTAGCAAAAGGCCTTTCGGTTTGGTACGGGATTATGGACTCTCTGTGTTGTAGGTTGTGGTGAGATTTATTAGAGTTAAAGTTAGGACTAGGGTCGGTGAACGCCCCCACCATTGTATATTCCTGATCGAAAACCGGCAGGGCAACGGGCTCGTGGCCCAGTGGTTAGAAGCACTAGACTTCGAACTAACAGGTCGCGAGTGTGAGCCTCGGGTGTCCCACACTTCGGGGTTGGGTATGACTGGCTGACGACGGCTAATAAGCCAGAAATGGCCATTCCAGTCTCCCTTGTCTTTTTCGGTAATAGCATTCTGCCTATATATCATGCGCCGCTGTGCGGCTACTGGTTGGGCTTGAAAGAGAGCCCGTAAGGCACAACGGAACGAGTGAGTTCCGTATGAACGATCGGTGAACGCCACCTACCAAGGACTAGGAGAGTTATGCTTGGGGTTACGGTTGGGACAGGGGCGTAGGGCCTTCTGGAATCTAGCTGGAGGCCACCTGCAGTACCCGGGGCCGGAGGAAGGAGTCGATATTCCTGCTCCCTGTCAACCCTTCAAGACCCCAGTAACTGTTAAATTACAGGTTGTTATTTGCAGTGGGGGCGCGTGGTCATTATCACACAGGTGGTTTACTGCCTCCCATTGGGTACAATACCAGTCATGCGTTGCGTTCCTTTTAAGAGGTTTATCACTGAAATGTCGTAATGAGATACTGGCTAATTAATCGGCTTCCAAAAGTAGCCGGGACACAGGAGGTGCTGAAGGTGCGTTCACCGATGCGGTCGCGGGAGATGGTGGTTCTGTTGCGCGACCGACGGTAGAACCAGCCCGCGGCTGAATGATAAGACGTTGATATTGACAACACTTGGCGACCAGGGAGCGCGGCTTCGAATCCAAGATCCTGTAAACCGGAAGTTGTCTGAAGCGAACTGACAACAACCAATAAACCAAAAGTTGTCACCCAAGTGTCTTTGTTGTCTTCTCCAGTACCCCAACGCAGTTATTAGCGCCGAAATGTACATCGACATGCATTCTAGTAGGCGGCTGGCGGAATTTAAAAACGCCTTGCTTACCAAAAGTTCTCGTCCGCAATCCTCGCATCGGTTTCAGTCATTCTATTTTCTGATAGAATCAGATACTTTGGAATGAGAAGCCCAACGGACGCAAGGTTTATTGACGTGGGAAAATTCGACAAGACTGTTCGATTTCTATCTGTAGGTCCATAGCGTCAATGAAGAGACGCATTAAATATCACTGTCTTACGGTTACGACGAGGAATGATGTCGAAGAAGGGATAAAGTCCTCCAAATGGAATTATGGCGCGTTTCTAGTAGGAAATTCTGCCTTTCATAAAAGCACAATTATCAAGTAGCCTTGATGTATTCTTCCAGCCGTTTCTGTGATATTGATAGGTACAAGTAGACGTATTCGGTCCATGACAGAAACGGCGTATGTAATCAAGAATTACGGATTGGAGGTGTTACTATTCGGCACCCTGAGTTTGTGTACCGAGAAGCATTTGGGTATGCATTCGTATTAAAAATGGACCACCCAACGAGTAGCCAATGAGACCTTAAGCCCGTTTCTAGACAGACACAGTTGAAAAGGTCAATTAACCACTTTAATTTATCGAACGTGCTCAGTATATGCATCATCCATCGCAGTGCATAATCATGAAACGCGTAGCGCAATCATCTAGGGCACGGTTAGTCGCCAAGTGACCACCTGCCTGTGCTGGTACACCCAAGGCAAACCGGAAATGCGTTCTGCGAGAAGAATGGATCATTTTGTGCCACCAGCAGGGGATTAAATACTCCCGAGCCGGTTAGGGCGGTTTTCAGAGCGTTGCACGGTGACCAACTGGCTTGGTGTTTGACCGTGGGCTTTGAAGCCCGGGTTTGGGGGCATTGGTATGTTATTACAGCAAATGAGCCAGTAATGGCCACCCCAGCGCCCCGTGTATTTGTCGGCATACACTTCGCAGAAAATGCAAACTTCAGGGACCGGAAGTTCCATCATGTTGTATATGCATAAACACGCGTTCTGTAGGTCAGCTGTTGTTGCTCACTGTTTGCGTAGACGCTAAAGCGTGTTTTGAACAGACTGCCGGACACAGCCATGGTGTTTGGCCCCCCCCGCCCCCGGTCGGTTTATTCATATGAGATTATAAACATGTCTGGAGAGTTGATAGAAACAAATAGGCGAGTCCCGAGAGGCAGCTGAGAAGATGTGATTGCGGCTTCTGAAATTGAGCTGTTCGACTCTCCATTCGCATGAGAATTTCCTCATGTACACAGCCGTTGGTCTATTTACTATATACTGATTTGTTCCCCCTTTGTCTGAACTGCAACAATGGGGTCATCTGCACACTACGCTAACACCGTTTTGAAGGAATTGTGAGCGGACACGAATTTTTCAACTCCTTTGCCGGAAATTCTTCATGATGTTGACAGTTGCAGTTTTCAACCAATAGATATTGCTTGTAATCTCCAGATGTTACCTGCTTTTCGTACCCATTGTTATCCACTGTGAATTGAGATCTTTTTCGTTGAAAATTTTGAAATGATACTTTCAAATAAAGCCTCTCTCTCGGCCAAAAATTGCTGGAACAAGGAGTTTATTGTTCGAACGTTCCGGATTCCCACTCAACCCAATCTTCAGAGACAGGGAGCGCAGTGTTCGTAGGGCGCAGTTGCCAAGCAACCACATGCCCACAATAATTGGCAGCATTTACTTTCTGAAGGAATTTAAGTAGTGCGGCTTATAAAAGTCTGGGGTTTTTTCCTTTCAATTACAGCAAAATCCCCGATGTCGAGTCGTCTAATGGTCACCGTACGAGCTTTTGTTAACCACGAAACCGATGTCATTGAAATAAATTTTTTATGGAGTTGAGGTCGAGTTGAGCACAGGAGGATAGGATGGCTAAGGTAAGAGCCTGAATGGTTAGGGTTTAAGTTGGGATACGGGAGTAAGAATCCCTCTTAAATGTGGCGCGAGACTCCCTGTAGTGCTTCTCCATATTTCCGTCTTCGATCTGGGACCGTAGTGTGGGAGGGGGGTCAAAGAATTGTTACGAAATATGGGCTTAAATGAACATTCATTGAACACAATGCGGCTCTAATTTATGTGTCTTTCCATGCCAGAATAATAGGACTCAAAATGTGCAAATACCTAAGGGAATCGCCTGCAGAATGGCCGAAGTTCAGTGCTTTGATGTTCTCAGGCGGCCTTGCAGAATTTGCGTATGTGGCTGGCTAGTGCCTTGGCAGTGCGACAATTTCTGTCGGCATCAAACTACCTGCATTGAAGTTTGCACGGACAATTCGTTACTGAAGACAACTGACCGTAAAGTGCGCTTTTGTTATAATGGTAAAAGGCGGTAAAGTTAAACTGCTTGTGTGCGGTGCGTGAAGTGTTCCCCGGCTGACCTAGTTGCCTGCATTTTAAAAAAAAACCTGCAAAATGCACTTATGCTTGCCAACTGGGCCATTCGTGCAAGTTCATGATTGCTGAGGCCACAGTACAACTTAAAAAATCCACTTTAACTATCGCCTTAGCAACCACAGTTCGAATGGAATTGCACTTCTGTAAATCGCCGTTAAAGGGGAGTTTAACACATCGATGATACTCCTACTTGAACTCAATTTACACTACGGCTAGGCGAAGTAAAGAGCAGGCTATAAGAGTTTCTCTCTGGACGGAAATCGAGTTTACATAATCACACCCCATGGAAACGAGCTTATCGGTGTATCCTAAAATTAATCATACTCGGCCATTTTTATATCTAAACTCGTTACCGTTGTGGACAAGTTCACAGTACCGGGCATCAGAATAAAGATTAGGCAACTTGTTTTTAATTCAAAAAGACTACTTACATTGGGGTGCAATAGTAACTTTCGTGTAGTGCAATCCTCAGTTATTGTAGGCACGTCAGGAAGCCGGCTTTCGGAGGAACCCCTTTCCGACAGACTATAAAAACCAAATTCTGTAAAAATGACTACTTAAGTGGTGTGAATTTTTTACGTTAGTTTCGATGTCGTTGTAAATTCAAGTGTATTTTATCGAAAACATGCACAAAAATATTCTTTCTTGTATGCGTTTATCAGAAAATTACATATTTAAATTTTCTGCCGGAAAAAAGAGCTTCTTCCGAGTTTAAACAAATCTCTAATCGCGAGGTTTGTTAAGACCGCGAGGTGTCCACTCACACGGCATCGCGCCGGCATGTAAATTAATGCTCTTTTTAAGACGGACAACATGGCCGATGTCCATTACAAAATTTCGAGGGCCCTATGTGACACTTTGGTGGCAGCATATCAAAATTCATACTTCTCCTTACACGGAAACTATGCAGATTGTAGTTTGCAAACTCTGAATGCAAGTGTAACAGTAGGATAGGCTCAATATCATACAGGCACTGGAAGTTTTTAAAATCAAACGATACACTATCTTCAAGAAAAACTTTGAAAAGACGTAATTTGCTATCACAAGAGTAAGAGAAAGAATATTTTTATGCGTGTTTTCTATGAACTGTATATGAATTGATAAGGACATCGAAAATCCATAATAAAAAATTCGTACTAATTAAGTAGTCACTTTTTTTAGAAAATACAGCTTATGTAGACGGACGACAGGAAGCTCATTTGACAGTTGGCATTCTGCCATGACTGAAATGGTTTGGGGTAAATCTAAATGATGATTAATGTGACAACGCTAGTTATACAACCCTTTAGAATTGGAAATGCCGCAAAATTTCGGCTAACTTTGCATAAGATAGGAAATCAACTACAAAATAGTGGAAGGAAACATGCGCTACGTATTTATTTGGTCTAAAATTTAGTGCCATACGATACATACCAGTATGTAGCTCAGAGGAGGTATACATTCCGAGTTGATATAATGAAAAATAGAAGAGGTTCTTCGGAAAAGTCGAGTTGTACTCGTGAATTTTCGAGCTGGTGACACCAACCCGTCGTTAGACGAAATGAAAACGAGGGAGAAAGTTATGTTGTCACAGTAGACCAGTTGGTGTGTTAGGACAGAACAGACCGTTGACGTGTGAGAGGGAAAATCACCCTCCTATCAAAGGGAGTAGGATTTAATCATGTGGATGCCACACCTACCGACTTCCTAGCTGGGCTTGAGTCCATTCTACTGGCCTCCAACATTCCGGAAGACATGCACGCGAACATACGAAGCTGCGTCACCGGTATTCTCCGGCAAAATGATACCAACAAAATCTACCAGCCGAAGAAGCGCAAGCATTACGATCATTGAAGTCAGATCACAGTATTGTCGTTGTTCCCGCTGACAAGGGTGACACTTCTGTCATCATGGGCAAAGTTGAATACGTTAACAAGGCGAATGAAATCTTCAGTGACATGGAGCCCTATACCCTTCTTGGTGAAGATCCGACTAAAAAGCAAGCCGCAGCCATCAAAAAGAAGATTAATGAGCTCGTTCGTTTAAAAGTTATCACTCCAGATGACTCCAAGTTGATGACCTCAGTGATCCCCAAATCGCACACACGTATGGCCTCCCGAAAGTGCATAAAGTGGATGTCCCCTGAGGATTATAGTGCCACTTATCGCATCACCCACTTACAATATGGCTAAGTAGTTATACAGTCGTCTGAAGGGATCATTCATGGATCGGACAACAGCATTAACAACTCTCAAATGTTCCTCCGCAGGGTACAAGGCCTCAAAGTAAGTACCGATGAATGCTCCCTGTCCTTTGACTTCGTTGCCTTGTTTTCGTCCATACAACACGATTTGGCGATTGAATGCGTAACCCAACGCCTACAGAACAATCTTATTGAGATCCCAACGCAGCATGTTATAGAACTGCTAAATCTTTGCCTTAGGAACTATTGTCAATTTGATAATAGGTACCACCAACAGGTAAATGGAACCCCGATGGGCTCACCAATATCAGAACTGCTCGCCGAACTAGTTTTGCAGCGACTAGAAGAGATAATTTTCCAAACTATCAAGCCTAAACTATGGCTTCGCTACGTTGATGACACCTTTTGTCATAATAAAGAAGTGCGAAGTCGAACGTCTTCACCAGAGACTGAATGACGTCTTCCCAGCCATACAATTTACCCGCGAGGAGGCAATTGGAAACAGCTTGCCGATTCTGGACGTGAGAATACAGAAGTTGAGCGATGGTAGCCTGGCCACAAGCGTCCATAGGAAAGACTCTAACTCTGAGATTATCCTCAACTATGGAAGCAACCACCCCGCAGCTCACAAAAGAAGCTGCGTCCGAAATCTGTTCCACCGTGCCTACCGTTATTGTAACAGCAGCGATCTCCTGAACAAATAGCTTGCTCACCTGTATCGGTTATTCCACTCTAACGGATATCCGATCAGTTTTGTAAAGAACTGTCTCAGGCACCAGACACAGTCGCAAGACCCCACCCCCAACGGAGAGATTGTGACGCAAAAATTCTACTCCTTGCCATATATGCGTGGAACTTCCGAAATAATCGCCCGGCAGTTCAGCCGCTTGGGTATTCACGTTGCCCACAAACGGGCATCTTCACTACGCGCAGCACTAGCTCGAGTGAAGGATCCCATCCCCAAAGAGCAACAAACGAATGTAATTTATTGCATCCCGTGTGCTAATTGCTCTTGAGTGTATGTTGGCCATACAGATCGATGTCTGGGCGCCCGTATCAACGAACACAAACTAGCTATCCGTCGGCGAGACCCCCTGTCTTTCGTCTTTGTCCCTGCACTCGATTACGACCACCGATTCAATTGGGATGGCACTGAGGCCGTCGCCATGGCTAACACAAAGCGAGCGAGGGAATTTCTCGAGGCTTGGTACTCCAATGCGGGTAATATCAACCGCCACGTTGACGTAGATGCCCATTACGAGGGTCTACGTTCACGAATGACTGCCCCCTGCCCTAATCACGCATCAACGACCGCGAATACAGCCGCCGCATTCCAAAGGATTCAACACCCGCCCTCCCCCTCCAGCACGGTGCGCCGTAATTGTTCCGCCTCCTCTCCCTTCCCCGCCCCTCACTCAGTGGCCTACCATGACCTCGGGAGCCCACCCTCCCCTCACACGTCAGTGGTCTGTTCTGTCCTATCACACCAACTGGTCTACTGTGACAACATAACTTTCTCCCTCGTTTTCATTTCGTCTGACGACGGGTTGGTGTCACCAGCTCGAAAATTCACGAGTACAACTCGACTTTTCCGAAGAACCTCTTCTATTTTCCACATACCAGTATTTCTGCTATCTGAACCTTTGGTAAGTCCAACTAATAATTTACCAGATTTACTGCTCTTTAACTTCATTATAAACTAGAAGGCTTATATGAGCTTGACGACAGCAATAGCAGACTCAGTACCCTTCTTTGCCCGGAGCAGTATCCAACAGGCTGATCAGAAGATACAATTTAACCGAGCAAGCCGCTGGTCTGTCAGGGACTTTGTTTTCATCTGAGAGTGTGACAAACTAAAAACCAACATTGTTGTCACGATCTCGACATGGGCATGCTGTTTATCGACCTGTCCTGATTGCAGGTAGAAGTGTGGGGATTTCGGCTTGCCACATAGCTGACACTAACAACTGTCGATTGTCGCAAGTTTTAAACGGGGGATTTTCAGAGAGGAAGTTGCCTCACTCAGTCGAGGCTTCATCTTCAAGGAGACCGCAATCTACGCATACAAACCTCGAACGTATCAGGCCACCTTAACCGACAAGTTTTTCGCAAGTTGTTGCAGGCTTTGACTGTTTTTGAAAACGTTGTGCTGAGGAGGTTAGCCAGGAAATCAATCGTCAGATTTTGCAGTTTTGTTGAGAGCAACCTCGGCGCCCCATTAAGGACTGATTTTTTTTCCAATGAATATGGGTGCTTTCGCAAATGGACAGCAAATAATTGTGACAGGCCATTTGTGATTGCTTTTGACAATGCTTCAGCAACCAAATGCTAAAAGTAGTCATTTCTCTGGAAGGGCATGAAGAAACATAGCACTAGGCTTTTTATCTTCTTTTAGAACATAGGCTTTTCAGGTCTTCTCCAGATTTCAATTCTCGGTAAGATCGCAGTTGTTAGCCAGACATTATACTTTGATACGGTCGATGTGCGTACTTGTTATCAGTAGGTGTGCTTGCCTTGTCTAGGCAACTTGTTATCAGTAAGTTAGCTCTTATTGAGTTAGACCGGTCGCCCGTTTCTGTCAGACTGTTGGGTTGAGTGAGTGTCAGGGTTAGGAGTAGGTTGAGTTTTAGGATTAGGGTTTGCGTTTTAGGGTCAGGCTTCAGTGTTAAGGTTAGGGTTGAGGTTTCCGTTAGGGCTGCGGTAAAGGTTAAAGTAAAGGTTTGACCTAAACTTAAGGTTAAGGTTAAGGCTAGTGCTAGGATTAGACGTAAGGTTAGGGTTAGGGTTAAGGTTAGGGTTAGGTTTATGTCTACGTTTTCGGTTAGAGTTGGGTTTTGGGATTTTGGTAAAGTTTCGGTTTTAAGGTTTACGGCTATTCTTTATGGTTGCGGTCGGAGTTGCATTTTAGGGTTATCCGTAGGGTTTAAATTTCTGCCATTATCCCACCTATTTAATACTTCCCAGCACTTTCCCGGCCGCCATCATTTTTATCCAGAAACTCCAGCATTCCTCTCCCAGCCCTTCCATTTACCCCACCCATATAACCCCATTTCCCATCATTCCCGTACGACAGGGACATGGCTGTCGCCTCCCCATTCCTGGCTACAAACCGCGATCTAACCAAATTTCTTGAATAACTTTGAACGTGATCTGCCGTTGCACTTGTGTATGGGGTTTACAGTGTCGAGGCAGTAGACTTTCTACGTACGGAAAAATCACACATACATCTATGTCGTTCCGAAGATAGCAGATAAAATTCATAACATTTTGCAATAGATGCTGAATATTGCCCATAACTAATAAGCAGTATTAATAAACGGATACACGCGATGCTATCTATGTGAACAGCTCACCTCTTTGAAAAGTTTCATAATTGCAAACTACTGTGAGGAAGAAGCCGTTTGCTGAAAAATTAGTTTGGGGGAGGCTATTTTTGTGTCTGTATTCGTGGTCGTCCACGCAACCATAGCGTGAACATTCTTAGCGTTTGCTGAATACACTTTTATTTTTTAATGACAAACCTTCACCAACTGTCATAAAAAGTAGGACCACGCAATTAGCTACACTGGTTTGTCTTAATTAGTCGGCTCCTTTAACATAGGCATCTATTCTAATAGCTGTTCATACTTACACCCAATTTGCCGAACAATCGTTTTTTGCATTGTGGTTCATTGTACGTCTTCTTGTACCACTCAAATTCATTTATTATCATTCTGCGCAATTCTACATTTTTTAACTTCTTCCACACATTATACTGGGAGAGAGAAAATGGTAGTCCTTTTGAGGAACAACGCCGCTCCATGTGCAACGTAAATAGTGAATTTGTATTAGTCCACTTTTAGTGGTTTTAAATTATCGTTTGGTTTGTCATATGGGTCCGACGTAAAAGCACTTGCATAGTTCGACTAGGTTGACAGTCCATCAAATTCTATGCCGCGGCCTGAAAGCATCTCTTTTCATGCCCATATCCTTTGCGCTCCAGCAGACTTCTCCTTCGCTTATTGTCTCAGGGTATGAACTTAAAGTTTCTCGAGCCCATTAAGTCATCGTTTGTGACTGAACTTATTATGCTACGCAAATGACAAATGAAGTAGTATGACATAACCGACAGAGACAAGGGAAAGTGGAAGGGCCATTTCTGGTCTATTAGTCGTCGTCAGCAAGTCATACCCAACCCCGAAGTGTGGAACACTTGAGGCTCGAAATCGCGACCTGTTAGTTAGAAGTCCAACATCTGTTATGCCAATCTGCCTATATCATGCGCCGCTGTGCGGCAGCTGGTTGGGCTCGAGACAGAGAGCCAGAAGGCACAACGGAATGAGTGAGTTCCGTAAGAACGATCGGTAAGCGCCCTCTACCGAATGGGATAGTGTTTGAACGAAGGCATTATCCTACGATTTATCTCAAAAACGTTTTGGTCCATGTTGTATTCTTTGGTCACCACTGAGTTCTATTCTTGTTTTAAATTTTAATTCGATAGACTCATTCCTTCTATCTCTGTCTCTTTTACATGCATTCGGCAGGCGTACTCACTCACAGAGGTTCATGCAAACTTTGATGCTCATTCATTTTCTGTTTATAATAATAGTCTGCAGAGTGGATGTGAGGAATTAGACGAATCAAGCTGGTTGTCTAAAATCAGTGTCTTAAAGCATATTTCTTTATTTTTAAGAAGTGGCATTTCATAATTATTTAAAACTTATTCCAAATTGAGACCACCGCCATCAACGTAAATCGTGAACTGCCTGACAGTTTCGACTTTGCCAATAGGTCTTCTCATTTTTGTGGATTTCTCTTCTGTTATGATTAAGACTTAATTCATGCCACTTCTTAAAAAAATATTTAAAGGAAAATACGCATAACGTTTTATTCAGGACATTATTTGTTGGCAGCTATAACTTTTTTCACCTCGTTGGTAAAAATAGGTCCTGCCATAAGAAAATGCTGATCTTCCGAATCAGTCAATTAATCCACTCAATTTTTGACTTCTTCATAGGAACTAAAGCTTTGCTCAGCAAGGCTATTTTCATAGACTGGAACGAATCATGGTCTGATGGAGCATTTGGTAGAGAAAGTGGCGAGTGGGAGAGGGCTTCTCAACAAAATGCTTACAAGTTTCTTCCTCTCTCAGTGCAACATGCGGCCTAGAGATGTCCTATTGCGAGATCATCTTAACACGTCTTTCATCACATTCGGAACTTTGGTGTTTAATGCTTGACTAAAACTGAGTAACTCTTGTGGATATCACTCAACAATAGCAGATGCTTTTAGGGAATCATAGTACACCATACATTTTTGGTCGCACTTGGCGCACGGCATGGATATTGAGTTTAAACATTTATGTTGATGGTTGGTCATGCTCCCAGGGATTTTAAGTCTGGGATTGTTGTAAAAGATTTATTTTGCGTCACCAGTCACAATTCCATGCAAACCTCCGCGTCTTGGAAGCAGTAGTTCATATGTGGCTTAATGCATTTCATTGTCATTCGGGAAATTCATGAGGCATCCAAATACCTTGTTTTGTATCCTTGCCAATGCATGTAAACGTATTGTAACAGTGATCCAATCAACCAATATTTCAGACAAACGTTTAATTGTTTGACATGGACGCTGATCGAGTTACGTCTTTAATTCTTCACCTCCGAAGCTCATCCGGTTGTCCTAAGGGTCTTTTGTTTTATGTCAGTATCCCTTTTTAAAGAGCTCAACCCATTTCCTGAAAATCCTTTCGGAGAGAGGGCGCATGCTACTATAAATGCCTTCAAGTAAAGCTCGACTTTCAACAGCCCTTTTTCAAATTGAAAGCAAAAGCAATACTTCCCCAAAGGCAGTTTTTCTGACATGCAACTATACATTTCCCCTAAAATAGATAGTATTAGCGTTTATCCTCTAGCCATACAGTGAACGAGTGAGATCACGAAATTTTAACCTAGATTCTGAAAGCAATTTCCAACTGGAAAGGATTACATAAGCGGCGTTGTAAAATTGATTAGTCTGTAGAATTATCTCGTGATATTTCAGATACGTCCGTTGTTGAGTTTTAAATGCCATCTACAAATACCGCGCTCGATGAAAAATGATTAATTACGTAGCATGCATTTCCTATATCGATTTTCGATGCCCCTACAAATTCAAAAATATTTTGCATAAGGCGAGCACAAAAATATTACTTCTTGTGCTCATTTGGCAACAAACCACCCATTCTTCGAATTTAATACTCAAAGATAAGGCATCGTTTCGTCTGGAAAACTTTTTTAACTATACGAATTTTTAAGTCCATGCAATGTTCATTCAAATAGCATCGTGTCTATATTTTCAACAATGCCTTTCATAAAGTCAACAGTATAGTTTACATTTATTGCGGAATTTTATGAGCAATTTAAAGAATTTTCTCAAAAGTACAAAAGATTGATTGTTTTGCGCAGAAATTATATAGTTTGAAGACTGGAAACTCTAAGCAAAAATATATCGGCCGATCGAGTTCAGAATTAGTCTAGAATTGAAAAAAGTCTTTAAAATCAAAGAGTGTCCTTTATCAAATATATAATTTGAAAAAAGAATGATTTGCTACCAAGTGAGGACAAAGAAAAACATTTTTATGGAGGTCTTCCATAAAATATATTCGAATTTACAAAGGCCACAAAACTCGATATATACAATTCCCATTAGTTGAGCAGCCGCTGCCATCTAGGGAAGTTTAAACAGGCGGCCGCAAAAATGTGCATTTGAACGCCAACACCCTTATGTGTCTGAAGTATTACGGAATTATGTCGTAACTCAATCAATCTTACATCGCCATTTGATTAATTCTTCCTCATATAAAGCGTATTTTGGAATTTTGGCTAACAGTTCATCAGATCCGCCACTGATTCGATGTCAAGGACCGGGCACGACAACTTGGTTGAGGTTTATTTTAAAAAACGTGTGGCCATTTTTAGTTCGTCGAGAGTAGTACCCGTTAAGAAATTTAAAGAAAAAACGGCGCAAATTTAATTCCCACCCAATCTAAATTATGACTCCAAAGTCAGAAGACCTGTCGAAAATACCCAAGACCAGATTACTGCATTATCCACCTCTAATCTGCCTTACAAACGTTAAAATATCACATTAAAGCATGCTCCATAAAGTAGAAAAAGTGCGTTTTCTGGAAAATATTTCCTAGTAACTACGAACTTGAAAGAAGTTCTGCATAAAAACAGACTGCGAAGGCGGAGGAGCACTTAAAATTTAAGATGAGGTCAAAATCAAATGAATACCAGCAGACCTTAGTAACTCGTTCCAATTTGAAAAACTCCGAAGTTGCTGACGTCCATAAAAGTAACATCTCAGTTAGAAAACGGATCCAATAGATAATTCGATTTTGAACTGCCTGAGGGAAATTTTCAGCAGACGCTTTGAGCTTCTTAACACTTTTGGACCAAATGTGTCTCTGACAAGCTGTTCTGCGGTTCTGCGCCTAATAAAGATTGATAGATGTTTTAACAGATTTTAAATTATTCATGTTGACTCCACGGTGAAAAACTCGGCGCCACGGTGGGATTCGAACCCACACAGTATGAGAAAGGATTTAGTACAGCCAGCGCTCTAACCACTTGAGCTACGAGACCCCACCGGACGACTTGAGTTTAATTGCATGGGCGGGTAACTTGACCTAAATGTAATTAAACTCGAGTCGTCCGGTGGGGCCTCGTAGCTCAAGTGGTTAGAGCGCTGGCTGTACTAAATCCTTTCTCATACCGTGTGGGTTCGAATCCCACTGAGGCGCCGAGTTTTTCATAGTGGGGTCAACATGAATTAATAACGATTGCTTGTTGGAAAGTTATTTTTAGAACCACAACCGATATTGTGGTCCCAACCTATAGGCTTTAACTCGCTTACCAGTCATGTGCGTAGTGGTTTTGCACGTTCCGATTTTGTGTCCACAGTCTTTGGCGTGGGAAAGGAGGACACTTAGTAAAGAAGAGGTCTGGTCAATCATCGGAACCATTTGCGTATTTGTCGGAGTTTTTGAACTGATGCAGAATTCCATCATCAGTGGTAAAATCGGTAACTGAACAGTTGATATTTAAGCGGCGAGATATCAGCCAATTAAGACTAGCGACGCAGGCCTGGGGCTAGCTATGCAGGGCTTTGCACGCCGGCGTCAAACTTAGTTCTCATCCGAGGCCCGCAATTGTGTTCTTTTGTTTATCGAGCTCTCGTCATTTACTTGATGCTGGTGCCATTGATGGAAGAGGATTTCGACCAGGCCTAAGGTAAAATTTGTCTTCGAGGGCTCGACCACAGATACCATTTTAAAATAAATTTCCATTGCGGACATACCAGTCTGTGAGAACATACAATCACTGATTAGGTAACTCCATGCATAGATTCTTTTGTTCCGGAATTACCTTGACACAAGAACAACTCCTTCCCCTTTTTACTCTCGCGAGCAGGGGCTAATTTGCATGTATATGTGTCAGTTAAGCGACTGCATACAAATCCTTCACATGTTTTCTTTACGTTATCGATCTCTGAATGTTTGATGCTCGTTTGATTTTCTCCCACTTCTTTCTTCGCTTCACTGGATGTCAGCACAAACCGACGAAGCCAGTCAAAAAGTCCTCTATATGGTGCGCACCTTCTTCATACTGCAAGCTCAAGTGGCCATAAATCCGTCAGGTAAGACCATATGCAAGCACTGTTTCAAAACAACGTAACAAGAAGGCTCATGCAAAAGAGGATAAAACTTTCTTGGTGCATTTTAGACCAACAGACGATCCTGCAGCTGCATACCCTCGCCCCGGAAAAAGATAGAGAAAGTACAGCTTGATGCTTTTTCTCATTGCGTGACCGTGGAGTAGGCAACAATCTTATGATTCCTTCTTAACGTTGCTGTATTTACACGAGAGGAAATGTAGAGCGCAAAGGGAGCCGAGTTATACCGAGTACATCTGCTGAACTTCAGATCATGTCCACTCTACAAAAAGTGCCCAAACATTCGATTTTGTCCGTATAGTTTGGTTTTCATTGGTTGTCTTCTAGAAAACAAGAAACGTACTACTCATGGTTAGTAAAAGAAGTACCCTTACAGATTCCTGCGGCCAAAATGGGCGGCAAACAAAACGTTTGAAAAAATTTCTGATGCTCATATTCGCCATCAGAATGGTCACTTCGTGCTCACCCATTCCGTTTTGCGGTTATGGCGTTGTTCTCCGTCTCCTCATTCGAAACAACGACGGAAGATAAACCTGCAATATACCGTTCCAACTGACGCTTATCCTGACCAGATGTCCCTATCGAAGAGAAAATGCTAGTCACCAACCTGCTTTGTGCGCCGAAAGTCTTATTGATTTCTGATCGTAAACGACGTCTTCGTCATAAAAACTGCATTCAGCGCAATCCGTCGGGTTAACTCCTCTTCGGCCTTGTTTACTTAGGAAGAATTCTAAGCTAAAATAACTGTCTCAGTACTATCCCCCCGAACCTGTTCAATTCGATAAAAATTCATCGTATTTTTTATGGTAGACGAAGTTCATGCAGTTTTAGATCGAAGTAGTGTAGCAAACTTACTCTAACGGATATTAGATGTGTCGATGACTGCAGGAATTAACACTTTTTAAATTCTATTTTCCCAATTAAATGGTTGCCTCTAAAAGATGTGACTAGCAACATTTACACAAGCGGGGATATTTTTGTTAGTTGAATGTTGTCTGCATTTCCTAGTTTGCCAGTTCGATTTTTGTCAGCAAATACAACTTATCGTTTGCTTTGATGCACGCCAAGTTCCGGATATATACCAATGCACTTGACATGCCACGCAGCCATTACTCTTGAGCCATCAAACGCGCCCGACAACTTTTCTGATGAATTATTTTTCCAAAGTTTCGGAGAGATCCGGGGGAGATTGCGTGCGATTCATCCTCATTTAAAAAATGCACCTTACTATTCGGTGAACTCACAGGATAGTAATAACTCTCTTACTTTTTATGCAAAAAATGAGCACTGTAAAGGACGTAGGAATAAGACGGCATTTGAACCCGGAAAATTTGATGAGCAAGTCTTTCCTTTACGTCGCGGGACAAATACTCAAAGCGGAATTGTAGTCTAGTGGTAAGGTAACTTTTACAAATACAGAGCCATTAATCAGTATTCGTAGCTGCTATTGAAAAAGGATGCAGTAAAAAAACACTCCGTAACAGAAAACGTGGAAAGCAGATAAATCTCCGTCTTGACTGCCGTGGCCGTGTAACATGACAAACAACTTCGTGCTTCGTACGCAACTTAATGGTGGCCAGTTAAGCTTTGTTTTTCGGAGTCCCCGAACAACCGTACTGTTCGGTGAAAGTGAAATTACCGACAGATCACGGCCACGTTTAAACGAAAATAGATGCGGTTCAACTTTAGTACGCGGACTACTTTTCTTGCTATATGCCAAAGATCATTGAACTCTCCTAGAGGATAAAAAATACGGAGGTGAAATAATTCCAAGGAATGTAGATGGGAGCTTCTTTAGTGACGTGACCTATACTTCCCTTCCCACGGGGAAGTCGACAGGATTTTACTGCAATAAACGCAAACGTTTTCTTAGTTCTTTTAAGCTAAAGCCCTCGTTTTGCAAAATTACCGAAAATATTCCGCTCAAAAACAACATTTTTCCCCGCAGTGGAGTGTAACAAGGACAACAAACATGAACTTCCAAAAAACAGGACACAACGTACAAGAACACCTTGTAAATGAAAGCGTCCAGAAATGGGCAGTGAATTGATGAGAGCTTTCAATTTTTAACCGGAAAGAACGCGAGCATACATCTTTCGGCGGCGGATACTGGAGCAGTTAAATAAATTGTCTTCGGCCTTTCTGTCGACTATTCACGGGGATGTATCTTCTTCGTGATGGAATATAGTCGTTTATGAGATTCCAGAGTTGTATCCAATAAAGATATAAATTCTGATAGGCGGCGCATAGCAGAAATAAGGTGTTTGCAAACGCTCAGACGTTACCTCATTTCTTGCAATGCTCTTTAGGCACTTACAGCACTGCGAAAGTAAAGAGAATCAGCTGATTTGGAGCTTTGCCTGTGCAGATGTTGACTTTTCTGGCGGAAGGGCATCGGTTGCGGAAGCGGTATTCTCTCTACAACATCATAAAAACATGCAAATATAACAATCGACAGCTGTTTATGTTAAACATTTGGGAGGCCGGAATCGTAACATTGCATTCTGTAATCAGGAGAAATGGATAAATAGTATTTCCAAGGCACATTTTAATGGGAATCCCAACTTGTAGTTTCCGACATTCTTAAATAAAAATAACATCACCTCTCGATAAACTAATTATATATATATTAAATTGTAATCTCCGAGCAATCTATTGGATAGTGTTCCGGGACAGGCGAGGTACTGAATCGGCTACTGCTGCCGTTCAGCCGAAAACTGTCGGCTATTTCAATCGTATTGAAATTTAAGGGACTTAATAAACTCTTTATCGTTCATAGTATTAATTTGTTCTTGAAGCGTCGTGAAATAAACAGGGAGGTTGTATGTTGCATGGAAGTCCTGCTACCAGTACGAATAAAGTATGAATAAAGACACTCTTTCTGACCTTAGCTCAGCTAGTCTAGTTTCAATGTTTTAGTATCTACAATTGTGCAATTACTTTCTTTGTCAATAGTCGAGTTTTTGAAATATTTTGTTATGCCTAAAGCGTCTCGCTAATCGTTGATACGAGAGTAATCGGTTAAAAATTCGTGCAGATGGCATTTTATAGGCCGTAATTTTTCTAGAAAGTTGGATTCGCCTTACTGGCGGCCTTATCCTATCCAGGCAAAACACGGTATTGGTTTACATAAATTTCCCAAATATTGGTTGCCTTTTTACGAAATATTTATTGTTTAAATGTGGCTTACTGCTAAACTATTCTAATATAATGGTAGGGGAGTGGGCGCTCACCGATCGTTCTCACGGAACTCACTCGTACGTTGTGCCTTAGGGGCTCTCTCTCTCGAACTTAAACAGCAGCCGTACAGCGGCGCATAATATAGGCAGAATGGTATTACCGACAAAGACAAGGGTGACTGGAATGGCCCCTTCTGGCTTATTAGCCGTCGTCAGCCAGTCTTACCTAACCCCGAAGTGTGGAACACCTGGGGCTCAAACTCGCGACCTTCTGATATGTGCTACTCGATAACGTCTCCAGTATCCTGTTGAAATGCGACTTCTGTTAACCCTACATCTGGTTAAAACACAATATTAACGTGCTCAAATAAAAATCCTCAGAAACGTACTTTAAAGGAAAATTAATTTAATAAATTATTATTAAAATAACAATAAAGTGTTGGTTCACAAAATTGCTCTGGAGACGAAAGTCAGGTCCTAGACGATGATTAGGTCCAATGTGCAAACTTAATTGGAGACAGCTGAAAGCACGGCAGTCCCCGATATGACCTACTTTCATGACGGGATGAGTATCCTCCTCTGAGAATTCGAGTCCTTTCCAGCAACCATAATGGTGGTTAACAAAGTAAGACGTAATCACTGGTATCAATGACGACAGAATGCCGCATATATTGCTGGAGATCTTGCACTAACTTACAGGGAAATTATGTTTGAAAATGGGGGCTAGGACTGAAGCTCAATCTAGTACACGGGAATAGGTACCTCGTGGAATGCAGCGCAAGGTCTATAGTACGAGGGTACTTATACCCGTGTCGTGCTGGGGTCCCAATAGATTGCGTGTTAAGGGGAGCGGGAAAAATTTATAAATGGCCTGTTTCTTAGCATTAATGGCATTACCAAATCTGTGCGATGTGTCCTAAAGTGCAGTAATGACGCACATAGACAATCCTGCGTTTAAATGGGCCGAAATAATTTTGCCGTTTGGAAATTTTATGACCTGACATCAAAGTGACTTTCGCCGAATGGTCATTTTTAGTTTTTAACATGCGAGACATTACTTTTTGTGCGGTCTAGTCCCTTCAGGTACAGCACTTAGAGATGGGACGAGCAAAACATTGGCAGTTTCAGCAAAATATCAATATTTAAAGGGTCACTCTCTCATGCATTCGTGATTGTAGGATGGAGCCGAAAAGTGAGAAAAGATTGTGAGAATAGCCGTACTATGAAAAGAAATGCATTCTCATCTGCTTGAGACAGAAAAATATCCGTATTTTGTTTAAGAAGCTTGAAGGAAACGGCTAAAAGCTCCAACATTTTTTCTGGCTTTATCGTGCAAATTATAAAACCCACAGACCTACGTCAATATAATTCAAATACTTGGTTCGTCCCTTAAAAGGCAACTTAGTAAAGAAATTTCTTCTAGTTGACCGACACTACATTCGTCACTGGCTCTTTATAGGCGTTCAGGTTATTCGGGGGTGAGGTTTCTTGTTTAGGTGAGTCTTCAAATGTGACCTAAACGAGCTCCTACGGGAAAAAGGACGCCTGAGCGCACACTGCTGCGACAGACGTCCCCAAGCAATATCTTATTTGAATGGTTTTTACAAACAAATAATAGAGAATCTGTTTTTATGGGCAATCAGATGATAATCAGTAATAATTCAAGGCTGACTTGAAGGCCAACGTAGTTAAAAATAAAGGAAACGTGCATAGTAATCCCACGGGAGAAATGGTATGTTTATGATTACAGCTGTCAATTATACTTAAACGTCTTTGTTAATAGTTCGCCTGTCAACATGTGCCCAAGGAAAACTGCGTCCCTTTCAAGCCCTTATCAATGAAAGCAGGCAAAATCCTGTTTGATTTCTTGAATCGCATCTCAAACAATGCAAAAGACTTGAAAATACAACGAATTCTCGGGCAATCATTTTGGAATGTATACTCAGAATGTAGGTTATTAGCAAACCGCCATACCTAACATTAAACTTATTCTCAAAAGCGGTTTAAATTTAAACCTCAATAAAGCGTTATTGCAAAACATTATTCTAATTTTGTTGTCACACCTTCTCGGTTTTTGCATGGGCGGGTCTTCTGAAGTTTGTTAAATGACCACCATTTTTGACGTTCTTTGCATTTTCCGTTTCTTGAAAAAAATGGCATTTCTGCACAACTTAATATTACCTTTAGCCGTTTTCCTATGTTTTCTGGTAAAATTTTTATTTATAAATATCTGCGTTGTGTCCATACACTGTTATCGGTTTTCGAGTGGTTAACAAGTGTTTGTAAATTTTGGCATCTTTCAAGTGTTACGTAAAGTACGGTCACGATGTGATATGAATGCTACTTCGATTTAGCATTTCGTGCATGAAGCTGAGGTCACACTCAGATTAAGCAAAGCATGCTTAAGAATTTCTATTATCTGACATGGGAATTACGCGTTTGTCCGCCTGGACATCCATTCAAGTCAGTGATAATTCGCGTAAATTTTACTGCAACGTTTGTGTAAGACTTCGATTCGAGCGCGAAACAACTGAGCCGACTTATTGCATGGAATGTTAACCGAAATTTTAAAATATTTTTGACTACTAATCTCTAATCAGTCGGACGCCAGCCGAGTTGCACTAAAATACAAAACATAGAGTGAATGAACTTCAGCCAAACGAAAATACAGACGGGATATTTGAAGTACAGATACTGGTGTACAATTATGGTTCAAGACGATTACTATCATAATAAATTGTTTGCATACGGGTTAGCGTTGACGTATACTCAAACTTGTAAACATTTTGCCGAGTAAAACAACTTTGAAATGTATTTTACATGAAAAAAGCTTATTTTCTGGAACAGCGTACGCGAACAGACGACATACGCAACGTGTCAGGTATCCCTAAATGATCATCTCCATTTACTTGATCACCTGTGATGAGCCAACTGACCTTATGCATTAACATAAACGAACTGTGCTCATACTGAGCTTTACGGACGGAGTATATTATTCTTTGCGACTTCTGGCATTGCATGAGGCGGAGAATATGAGGGAACGATTGAGTGGTAAGGCTGCTTTATGCAGTTTCGCAGAACAACAATGCAACTTTAGATCATCTGTTTTGATTTTTACGTTGGTTTACCTTGCCAAACAATTCACGAGCTCATCCTACGAGGATTATCCTATTTTGAATATCAACATTGTCCGAAAATGGCAGTGTCCCACATGCGTTTATACTGTAAGACGAAGAAATTGATCCCTATGTAATGCCGAAGCTATGTTGAGTATGGTGGTTCAGCTGGTTTCGGCGAAAGCAGGGAATCTACAAACACTCATTAAATAGTACTATTGACAAAAAACCCAGATCAGTACGAAATGCTTTTAGTCGGGAAGAAGTAAGACGCTCTTAAAATAATCTTCGACATCATCTTAATTGGTAGTTCGGGTTGAGGCAAAATCGCACTTCACTGCGCTTATTAGACACAGAGAGCACTTTTGTGTAACGAATAATTGCTTTTGTCAGGTTATCGCCGTTACAAGCTGCATGTTGCAAAAACCGGCTGGGTGACGCATAAATGCGGTCGAGATGACCACGCCGGTTAGGGATGTAGGCGAAAAAACAGTTAGGCATGGGAACAACAACACATGTTGGTGTGGCTTTTTGTCGAACTTCGGGCATACTGCCTGCGTCAAGCTTGTCTGGGCGAACATATCACTGATTTTAGAAATAACTCGTTAACAAGTACCGTAAAGATGCAAGATCTAAACCACAGGCGAGGAGCAATCAGGCTGGATATATCGCATAAACGTCTCAATACATACAGTGCGTGACCGATCTCACGAAATGTTGGCAAAAATTCTGAAATGCGTTTTCGATTAAGAAGAATTACTTAAGTGCGGTTGTAAAACTGATTATCTTGCGACATAATCCTATAATATTTCGGACTCCTTAAGATGCTAGCTTTCCAGTGCACAGCTTTTCAATCTAATGTGAAAACCGTACTCCGCAAGAAAGTACTACTTAAGTAACATGCATTTTTCACACTGGTTTTCGATGATCTTGCAAATTTAAATATGTGTTATAGGACGCACGAACGAAAATATGTTTTAATGCAGCCGTTTGATAGGGAATCGAATTATCTTCATATTTTATACCCAAAGAAGGATTTTAATTAGATTTTAAAAAGTTTTATAATTTCTTGAATAATTTGGAGCCTAATCAGCTGTTGCATTAGCGCCTAGTGATTTCAGTCTACAAGGTGTATGAGTTCCGTGCAAAGGAAATGTCCTATTCTTCTATGCCTTTAAAAAATAACATATAGAGTCCATAACATTTTGCAATTGATGTGAACAATGTTGTACATTTCACGAGAAGCAGTGGTTGACAAAGGGGTACAGTGCTGTATGAATGGACATTGCACGGTCTAAAAAATCTCATAATTAGAAACCTTTTAAACCTAATTGTTGTACTTCTTCAAGCATAAACTATGAAGATAATTGGATTCCCTATCAAACGGCTGCAAGAAAGCATATTTTTGTTCGTGCTTTCTATAAAATATATTTAATTTTGCGAGACCATCGAAAGTCAGTGTGAAGAATGTATGTTACTTAAGTAGTAATTTCTTGCCAAGTACGGTCCTTACAGGAGATTGGAACGCAGTGCATTCAAAAGCTAACATCCTATCAAGTCCGAAACATTAAAGGATTATGTCGCAAAATAATCAGTTTTACAACCGCACTTAAGGAATCCTTCCTAACCAAAACCGCATTTCAGAATTTTGGCCAACATTTCATGAAACTGGTCACTCACTGCAAGTAGTAAGGTTTGCGTTATTACATTCAGGTCTTGCAGCCAAAGACTACAAGAGTTTTAGCCCTATGCAAATAAAAGGATTTGGGTCGGTTAAAGACAGTGAATCGCTAAAAACAAGTACCAAGTCATTCTCTATTGAGCAGGCATGCAGCACATTTTAGATGGCGGCTTTAGGTTATTGTCAGCAGAAGCGGAAAGGTGAGTCTCAGGAAGCGGTTGAGATGAAGGAGACGCAGTCGCTGAATCATGAGGTTTATTCGCCTGACATTCCAGCTCTTCACCCGAATCCATCATCAGAGGGAGACTCCAATAAGAATGACGGACGCCCAAAATTGCGGTATGCGGACGGACAAGCAAGTATCACGCCAATTACGACCATCAGAAGTGAAAGTGCTATCTGCTAATTATGGTTGTTCTATGGTGGCATGGCAACTGCATTCTCTGCACACTGCCAAACTTCCGTGTACATAACCGTTATTTGCGAGTGTCGTTGATTTTGGGTTCAAATGGTAACTCGAAACATCAGACGAATAAAGTCCTTGTTCCTGCTTTGGTTCACGTCATTCATTACGCCCAATATCGTAGCGCCCAATCGACATGTCATGAACTTGTTTATTTTGAATTTTAGGGAAGGACAGAGCCAACTAAACACTGGCGTTCCTTCCTTCGCAGCAGGATTTAGGTAGAACACGGCGACATGCAACTCTCGCATGGCAGATGATCTTGCGTTAAGTTTTGGGGTGCTACCCATTTCCACGCCCTAACCATTAGCCTAACATTAGCCGTACCCTTGATCCGACCCTAACCGACCTTGCAATTAGGTTTAAGTTAACCTGTAATACGAGGGCACCCACTCCAGTTTCCTACCTCGCACTATAACAAATCTGCCATGCGTAAACTGTGCGGACTCGCAGAACTTTAGGATGGTTGCCAAACGATGGAGCAGCTTGATTATTTTCTGAACTGTATCGGGCTACGACAAATTTCCACTTATTTCCATATGGTATTTTTTCTTTATTAAATGTCATCTTTTTTGGATCGGAAATGCTGCAGTGTGGTCCATTTGCCTGTAGAAAATCAGTTTGTATGTAGCGCGCGAAGAGTTTTCTTTAGATAGATTAATCATCTCACCGAAGCCGTTCTCAGGTCGCTATAGTTTCATTCTTTCTACGGGATATTGTGGGAAGATAGATTAAGATAAATGCTGCGAGAGTCTTCTTCGCTAACAGTTAATTCACGCGCAAGTCACAGATGCCTTTGTGGGTAGGTGTGGTTCTAATCGACTGTAATAAGTGTGATATTGTTTCAGGACCATGAGGTTTTTCAGCAGGAGATGGCACGTTGTGAATGTGCAGAGTTGAAAGCCTGCTTACGTCAAGAAGCGGATGAGCTGTTTCTACATCAGTTATAGGACCTCTGGGATCAATTTGTTACTCTACAAATATGCACGGCAAGGCTTAATCGGTAGACACAGCAGAGTAAACGCAAATCTATACGCCAAACCAAAAAGGAATAGATAATTCAAATTAATCGCCATTTGATCGCTCCGCTGTCCGTCAGTCTGTTTGCTGAGTGGATACTGGCGTAAACAAGAAATTTTTAAAGCATTCTGACGGTATTAGGATGTTCAAACGTTTATGAGCATTTTCCATATTACTGCACAAAATCATTGACGTCACGTCCGGTATTAGCATTGCAATTTTTAAAGTCTATAAGAGCATTTAGTTTTCGCTTTCTGCAACAAAGAATCGGAAAAACACGGGCGCTGTTTACTAATTGCACCTAGACAGTGGCTTAACATCAGAGGTAATGAGGGGATTCTAGTGTTCCCCCTAACTTTTTGAGGTGCAACGCTTTTTTGAGCTGCGTGGGAAAGCATGTTCTTTTGGTGACCAGAACCAGCTCTTGCCCCTACAAGAATTACAACTTCCGGCGGGTTGCGCAGTAATATTCACGGTGCAAGGTTTGATGCTTTACAAAAGCCATTTGAGCAGGAAAAAATTCCAGTTATATTCCACGTATTACGCAAAGTAATATGAAACACTTGTTGTTTCTATGAGATGCACCAGATCATAAAGGGCGGCATTTTTGAAATGCAAATATTTGAGGTCGCTCATCTAAAATCCAAGATGGAGCTTGTCGCGACCTGAAGAAGTTTGATGGCCTCCAGACTGCAGCCGCTGCAGTCTTTCGGAATGAGATATTTCAGTTTCGGAAAAGCAATACTGACTTAATATGCAACAAACAATTACCCTCTGCTCTTAACGTCATTAGGAACACTGCGAAGGCATCTCAAAATTTGAAAATAGCTCATATGGCCCACTGCCTGTTTGTTTTCATGAACGTTTCTCTCCACTCTGAAGTTATGGATTAAGTTTGCTGGGTGAATTTCAAAAAATGCCTACTCCCAGGTTTGCACTTTTGTTTTAAACCCTCGAAAATTCAAAGGCGCCTAGCGACCTTTTTATGCACTTTTCTGCCGCCTCGGAACCCCATGCGCCCAGGGTTCGTTTGCCTTTCGAACAATCTTAAGATTGGCAGCGGAATTAACCGTTTGAAATGCTCGGCGCTAATATAGCGCTCCCGTCCAACGCCTCCAATTTTACGGCAAACGTCTTTAATCACGTCCAGCTGCTGATGAATGCATAGGAAGGAATACTATGCAGCCTTAAAGTCCTGAGTGACACAGAGGCGGCTGCTTTAATTAAATAAAGCATGACACTAACTTGCTACTTTATTTTCAATGGCCAGCAGCACTAAGAGGGAATGCAATTTCTCATGCAGCATCGAATTTGCATTTTAATGAAGGACAGGAGGTTTCCGAGAGACTCCCGAATCCGCTTATGCAAAGACGGTCACAACGAGCTTTTATTTTTAAGACAGTGGTGATTTTTACTAAGCACTGACAGCTTTTGTGGACGCGTAGATATTCTTGGCATTCTTGAGGTTTGTAGACAGTGTAAACTTGTAGGAACTTTAACAGGGATAACATAGCTGTGTGGACTTTGCATCTAGAAAGCAGGTGAAATATCACACTTGCGTCAAAAGTGCTTTGGATGCAGACAGAGTCGTTATCAACATTTGGGCATGTTAGCAGCGAGGAGGGACGACAGAGAATGCGGGTAGATTGATACAGCACTGTTTCGGGCTTATTCTGCCTTCATTCAGCCAATCATAACCCTGACCACCAGCAGCTGCGACCAGAAACACAATACATACGGAGCTTGTTTGCTTTGTGAAGCCAATAGATCGGTGTGCGCCCATTCCTGATTGATTTGGGCATGTGTTTCATGTGTGTTGAGCTCCCTGGGTAAAAGTCTGCATTATGACCTGGCTTTCTAAAAAGGCAGACTTTTAGGTCGGTGTTTGGCCTTTCATCTAAGTACACAGAAGTATGTTAATACTTTCAAACCTTGAAACGAAGTTTCTCAGCCTTCTGTCAAGAGAGTGACGCGACTTACTATCAGCTTTATGTCAACTGGGTTCGCTTTAGCTGTACTAAGTTAACATATCGGTTGCTTTGGGGCATTTGGCGTGGGATCTTATCTTTAGATAGAAGGTGTGACACCAAAACATATGGGGATTCTGGCAGGGAGAAGTCCCTTACCGAAGGCCAATACATGTAGGAATGAGAGCGCAGCATTAAAAGTAAATATTCCGGAAGATGAATGGACCAATGGACAAAGAACGGTTATCCAAATAGTTTCATCAGTTGCTGCATACACACACCCACTACGGACAAAGTGAAGAAAGACACTAACAATTTGACACCCTACCATACATAAAGAACGTGTCCTAGGCCACAGAAAGCATTGCGGCGGAATAAGGCGTGGCCATCGTCCATCATCCGGCGGCTACTATGCGTAGCAGAATCATGAAGATGAGAGATGGGCTGGATGCAGGTAAGCATTCAGGCGTAGTCTATCAAATTAAGCACCATAACCGCCCTTGTCATTACGCAGACCGAACAGGACGACGTGTCAGCTCACGAATTCTCAAGTACAAACGGGCCGTTCGGAAAGGCTTCCCGCTGTCAAAAGTCGCCACTCACACGCCGGAGGAAGGCCATGAGTTCGAGTTCGCCAGCACGCGGATATTGGCGTGGGCTGTCAAGAAGACGAGGCGAGAACTGTTGGAGGCGTGGGTGTCTGACACCAATTCTATTAATAAACACATTGATTGGACTGTGCGCTATCACGTACTCCGTCTACGCAGCCATGTGGCGTAACTCACGTCGCCACGAAAGAAAAACGCCGTCACAACGCCGGTGGACTATTATGGGCCTGGCAGCATGAACCACATCTATTCACGAACCTAACCCCCCTCAAGGTACAACGGTATAAATGTTCACACGTTGATGCGCTCCAACAATCTCCGGTTCAAGTTCGAAAGCTAAGACCAATAAAGCTACCGTTCTAATGATCGTGTCCTCATCTTCACTCTGGAAGCTATTCATTGATATAAATTAAAAGGCCAACTTACGAACTGCGACGAATAAAGCCTAGGTGGTCAAGTCAGGGCAGCACGAAATAAGGCATTTTGGTTGTTAGCTTAACGCATTACGAGAAGATATTTTCACTTATGCAGAATACAAACTTCGGTTCAATTAGTGAAAGAAAAAATTTACAGTTTTGACATCACTTTTTATTCAGGGAAATTCGAGTGCTAACAGCTGTTCTTGGCCACCTTCGCTCAGTTTTGCCTGCCGTTCCAGCAGAAAAGATTCGATAGTCGCGAACGACGATGCTGACCGTGAGCCCCGCAGCAGGGTGAGAGTGGGGAAGGTAACTTGCGCGTGAGGTAGTTTATAATGATAGTAGACAGAATGGCATTACCGAAAAAGACAAGGGAGACTGAAATGGCCATTTCTGGCTTATTAGTCGTCGTCAGCCAGTCATAGCCACGCCAGAAGTATGGACCACCCGAGCCTCGAACTGTTGGTTTAGAAGTCCACGCATCTATTCAACAACAGTCGCGAGTTCGAGCCTCGCGTGTTACCCATTTTGGGCTTGGGTATGACTGGCTGACGACGGCTAATAAGCCAGAAATGGCCATTCCAGTCTCCCTTGTCTTTGTCGGTAATAGCATTCTGCCCTTATATCATGCGCTGCAGTGCGGCTGCTGGTTGGGCTCGAGAAAGAGCTTTTAAGGCACAACGGAACGCCTGGGAAGTAGTGGTGTATGGCCACGCATTCTGAAGGCTGATCGACGTGACGATCGACGTATCATCGTCATGTCTTGTCTACTACCCAAATGACATCAAAGTTAGAGCTCTTCTTTGTCTACACAAGCATCAGCCGGTCGTTGGGACGTCATGCCCGAGATGGTAAATTGAAATGACAATTATGCATGGCTCTGCTTTTATAAACTCCTTTCAGGCCCTTTGAATAAACACCCAAATTGCCCTTAATCGGCATCATCAGGTTATTTTCAAAGTCGTAGGTGGTACCTTTTGAAAATTCCCACTTCTGTACATACATCGGTTGACGAAGTAATGTTTCAAACTAACCCTTGATGCGACTTCGGTGCGACTGATTTATGAGCAGCAAGTTCTGTGCTTTCTGTTGAATCGTTAAAGTAAAACCTTATTGCTCGCTCAAGCCGACTTCCATGTCATTACCTTCCACAATGGAGCATATCTGTTGAGACCTGCTGCAAGTCTTTAAAGATTTATTATTCTCTGTAGCAAACAGTTTTTGGGTGCTTATGGGTACATTTAAATTGGCACTTTTTGCCACTTTCCGGATCTTCAGGACGGGATGTCCGTTAGATCGGTGTATGACAGAAGTCCTGATCCTTTTCTATCCCGCTAAATAACATCCACTGGAGCTGCTTCGCCACTTAAACTGAATGCTGCCATTCTTACTGCTGATATGCGTTATTCACCAAGTGCCATCGGCTAATCCACGAGCGGGTTAGTAATTCAGCATCTTCAGTCCTATGCTCTAGATACTGCATAAAGTCCCACTTTGCCCTATCTTTCTTCGCCCCAATAAAAACCGATCGGTTCATAGCGGATAAAAAACTGGTGTGCTGGCTCCACTCATTCTGATCGAAAACCTTGTTTTCCCTAAGAGGGACCTGTTGGGATCAATGAAAACCAAGCCCATTTATGAGGGTTGTTTTTTGCAAGATAATTTTCTGTATGTTATTACCGACAAAGACAAGGGAGACTGGAATGGTCATTTCTGACTTATTAGCCGTCGCCAGCCAGTCATACCCAACCCCGAAGTGTGGAACACCCGAGCCTCGAACTCGCGACCTGTTAGTTAGAAGTCCACGCCTCTAACCACTGCGCCACGAGCCCGTTGCCCTGTCGGTTTTCGATCGAGAATATACAATGGTAGGGGGCGCTCATCGATCGTGCCTTAAGGGCTCTCTCTCGAGCCCAACCAGCAGCCGCACAGCGGCCCATGATATATAGGCAGAACGGCACTACCGACAAAGACAAGGATACGATCAAGGCCACCGCAGTTGAGATCTGAGCCAGCGACTGAGAAGGCAGAATGACCTGGCTGCGCTCTCTGCGCACGTCTTGTCCGTGCAGGATTGATCAGAATTTCACCTAAACAACGAAGGAGCGACTCGCATTCCATGTGAGGCCGCATAACAATGGAGTCACCGCAGCCCGACTTCCTATTCTGGAGGGACCGTGTTATCCTGTCACTTAGCAGTTTTCCAAGCCAGGAGTTCTATCCCCCATGTTGTGGTTGAGCACATTAAGCTGAACGAAACGGAGTCAATAAAACTACGATCGTTAAATTGAATTTTAATTTTCATCCCCCGTAAATAAGGTAGATGACGGTGTAATGGAGTAATTTTCAGGCTATGTGCAGGCTCACATAGTTTTGTGCCCGAAAGGTACCCATGACGTCTATGGGCAATCTTTTTGCTTGACGCGTCCCTTATATTTAGACATACGCAAATTTTCTTTATGTGGTCACGAAAATGCTTAACGTAGTGATGTAACTGCTACATATTGTAAAATACTATTTTGCTATTTAGTTTATACTGAAACCTGACTTAGAAAAGTGACGGGCGTAGCGTTAGCGTTTCGAGCTCTTGTTTGCCTATAAACTGAGAATGAGGCTTAAGAGTATAGAAGCAGTTCCAATAAAAAGAGACAAGGCAGTTTTGGCTTTTACGAGAGAAAATTACTCAGGTAAATGCATCAGCGGGTGGAATACTGAATGTATTTTTTACATTACTTAGGAAAAAACTGAGAATAGCAACATTCATCGACTAAATATCCACGTAAGGCACTTTTTAAAGGAATAACTATTAAAAGAATGCTGATAATTTGACGAATAGCATATTCACCGCATATTTTTGCTGTGACGTTCCATTCTATTTTGCGAGTGCGATTTATGTTTGCGCGGGTGTACGAATATGACACAAGCTGCCATCTGCGCAAAAATAATCGTCTGAGGATATAGTGATTAAACAAAGCTTTTAAGAACCGCTTTAATTCAGTTTCTTACAAGCATAAACCACATAGACCATAGGTTTGGGTGATTTGCTGGAAAAAGTGTAAACCGCAAAGCATTCACAACACTAGAATTGCCAGCAATAGTTGTATTCCAGGCTCCTAATCGCCAACCATTTTCCTGGCACGCGAACCCGTGAGAATTTTCACTTCTATGATGTTCAGTTGCACGAGGTAAAATTAAAATCAATCCACCTTAGGTATCTATTTGTCAACACAAAAATGCCAAATTTGCACTGACACCTCACGGTGTCAACTTGAAACACACAAGTGAGAAATAAACATCTGGTTGGCTGCATTAATTTAGAAATTTAATTTAGCTGCATTAATCTTCAGAAATAAAATCCGATGAGGAGATGGCTCAGGCATTAGACAAAAGTTATAACATATTAAATTTCTTAGAAGAAATAACTGTTTGTTTGCCTTTGGATTGGAATTTTAAGTGGCCAACGTGACAAGATTTAGCGTTATCCATGTCATTTTCTATGTCTGTAAACTCCGTTTTAAATGTCGATGTTCGCTAATGCCTCCGAGGTACAGGACACTCGGGACTCAGCCGACAGCTCAAACGAGCGGGAGTGCGCCCACTTAAAACTCGATTAGGTCTAAAATCTCTCTTGTCGATACTGGGCGTTACTCCGTCAAAATTGCTGTTTTCTGCAACACGCCTTGTACTGTCAGTCCGTTAAGATGTTCCTTTAAAATTGAATTTGTTTTGGTCTCTTTTAGCTGCTTGCATGCCTTCAAAAATGAGCGCTCCCCCAAGCATCTGTTTCCACGACTATCTATGTGAATCCGTCAAATACGTGTAGTTTAGCACCATTTGAAAGCACTTAGGAGTTTGTCCGTCAAATGACGTTCGTAAAGACAAAAACAGAGTACGCGTCTACAAAACGATGTTTAACAAGTAATCAAGGCTTTTGGGTTTAGTTAAACTCTGCATGAAATGTTGGGTCCCTTGGATCCGTTCATAAAGCAGACGCTTTTATATGTTAATTGATGCTAGCCAAATAGCGGTTGATTTTATCGCTTGCAGAAAAAGGGGATTTTTGCACACGCAGACGTTTTCCTCAAACTATAATGAATCTTCTTATGCCCGGACCCGGAATGCAGATATGAGTCATTTTAGGCTTCATAAAATGAAAAGTTAAACTGAAATTTTCCTGGCACTAAAATTCAGGATATTGGAAGCACAAGGCGCTTGATAGCTGAAGGGCACATTCCCACTTTGATCGAAAAAGTTTATGACATATGAAATGGAACCCGGCGAATCCGGCCAGTAAGCAGTGTTGCGAGTTGAATAAGGAGTAGCCAAGTGATTCACATTTAAATATAAAAGTGTTAAGATAAATCAGCAAATATGGTAACTTCTATTTCAACCTACGTCTTCTTTCAAAATTGCATAGACTAACTAGACTCGTTGAGACTGAGTAAGTGCGTTTTAATGTTTTTTATTCTTTACTGATTCGATATTGCATGTTCATGCCCAGTTGCAGAGGACAGACAGTATAACGGCTTAATTAGGTGCCAAAATTGCCTGAGCGTACGGTAATAACATTGTCAAGATTTTCTGCTCATGCAGTCCGGATGGACACTTGCTTAAGAACCCGAGACAGTGGTGTCGTTTCCATAAATCGGAATATCAATCAATTTTCTGCCTATAACTCATTGGACTTTCAGTAAAAGGGTCATCTTTCAGCAACTCTATTGTAGAGTCTCGTCCTGCTGTCAATAATGAGGCGAGTCAAGAAGCGTTAAGGATTCAGTAGCACTAAATGCACATATTACCAAGGACATTTTTTAGTATTTTGACGATATTTTTATGGCACTTATTAGGTAAAAGACATCCGCCGTCTTTTGATATGAAAATCAGCACATGATTACGGATAAACTGTCGCTTTCAATTTTTGCAACACACAGATAGCCCAACACAACCTCTTCATGTAGCCCACTTTTCCGGATAATTCGACTGCCGCAGTCACATTTAATGGATTAGATTTATTCATTGTCCGCGCAACCTTAGACTATTAAGGGTGTCAGATTTATGCGTATTTTTCCAACATTTGTGATACACTTTTTAAATTAAAAGTATTTATTCCGTACTTGTGTCAAACCGCTTAGACGACAGCCGACTCGAGTTATCTGGGTTAACTTGCTTCAAAAAATAATACACACACAAAGTACTTTATTGTGGATACAGAATTACCACTATAAAAACGCTTTGACGCATTTTCTGACACGCTGGAGCACACGATTACAAGCACTCTGGTAGTACTAATGGCCTTGCGCTAAGTTCCAAGGTGGGTTAGTATTCGAGTTAGGACTAGGGGGTTAAGGCCAGAGCTAGGGTTAAGATAAGAACGGTAAGGGTTCCGAGGATTGGCGCCAAGGCTTCGATCAGGGTTAGGAGTGTTAGAGGTAGGGTTGGGAGTAGGGTTAAGATTTCGTCACGGAACTAACTACTTCCTCTGAGGTTTAGCGTCAGATCCTCTTTAGTACGAGACATATGCTTATTTTTGTGTCTAAAGTGACACCTATGTTGGTACGAAGGCCAAATAAGTAGAGAAACCTGCCAACAGGTATCCAATTTCCGCTACACGTTCCACAGCGCGCCTAGTAAGTAGGATGGAGGAGTGAATATACTTAAAAAGCAACTCTGCATCCAAAAAATCTGTCGATGCACATGTGAGTATCCTGTAGATACCAAAACATCGAAGTTTCTGATGTAAAATGTGGAAGTGCGAAACTGGCAACCGAAATGCTTGTAAAAATACTCTTGATCTGCGGACGCCCTCTGACAGTTAAAGTGACTTGAGTCCTCGATTTTCAGAAGGCAGAAGTTGGGCGGTTATGGACGTTACTTTAGTAATTCGACCGGTATTCCGGAACCCCCGCTCCATCTTACAACAGGGCAGATTAGTCTGTTTTGAGCAATTCCGTACAGTGTGACCTAATTATGAAACTCAATAACTCAAAGTGATATGATGATTTAAGGCCCCTTTAACGTCGCATTATTTATTAATTTGTCCATCCTTTTCCGGAAACTGTCATTTTATGTAAACTGTGTCCGGGTAGTTTTATTAATTTGGATGAAATTTTACGTTATCCTATACACGGTCATCGTCATGCTTTAGTAGTTATCTTAGACTTAGTTTCCATACCCAAGCGTATTTTTGTCGGGGAGGAGAGTAAGTCTACGTCGATAACTTTGCCAAAAGACTTGCTGCATTTGTAAGTTGGCATTCATCTGACGAACTCTAGAGAACCTGGTTGCAGACAAAGGGTTTTTAAAAATTCAGCCGTTTCATCATTTTTTAAAAGCTGTGTTTGCTTAACTGTGTGATTGTCTGACATAGAGTGCAATAACAACGTAGAGGGACCGTTCTTTAAACGAACTGAGATTCGCCGTGTGTGATTATGAAAAGGTCTACTATTGAATGGCCGTTATAAAAATTGAACATATGGGACGATATTTTTTGAGCGGCCTTGTTTATTATTGTATAGAATTTCGAAACGAAATGAGCAAGAAATTGCCATTTTGTGTTATCTCATAATAATTGATGGAATTGTTTGCAAACACAGTGGGTATGCAGAATGAGAATTTTTCGAAATACGACGGACAAACAAGTAAAGTATACAACACTATAGTTGTCCACAATTAAATGTCTTCATTTCCGTAATTACGTTTCATAATTTATTTCATAATTTGCATGTCCTGTCTCTGTAGCACTATGTGGTAGGATGTGAACGCGACATGGGTATGACTCAAAAATTTTGTAACGAACATGCTCTATGCTGGATGGCTCATAAGGAAAGCTAATAAACGGACAGGTAAGACAATACATAAGTGAGCATTCGATGACCTCTAAAAATTTTCATGAGTACGAACATTTTAAACCATGCAATATATTTTTTGGGTGTAAAATCTAAATAAAATCTGTTTTTCAACTTGGGCAGTAAAAAAGACATTTTTTCGCATGCTTTATTTCAAAATGTACTGAAGTCTAAAAGGATGTCGGAAGTAAATTGTGAAAACACACTATTCCGGTGAACAGTTTTTGCTGAATGCTGCTTTGGCAGTTGGTCGGGAAAAGCGTATTTCAATGCCGGCATCCTGAAGTAACTAAAGTATTTTGGGATTATGCTGCATGGTGATTAGTTTTAAGACCCCTGCTTACTAATCCTAAGCAGATCTCAGAATTTCAATTAACATTTTAGATACTTCGAAAGAATTACTTAAAACCAGTGTCACACTAACACGTTGGCAAAAAGCAATCACAGCAGACAACAGAAATATCAATGGTCGCTGGACGGGGCAAATAAGAAAACCCCCTTTACGATGAAGACATTGCTTCAAATTAAGATAATAATTTCTATGAGAATACAAATATATTGAAGACTGTTAAACATTGTCTCACTTTTGTGAGACAGTCTCTTTGGCAAATTTCGGCAAACCGAACGGTTTGCCGACCAGCAAAATTGCTTTGACACCCCCTTCCCTCTTCACGATTTATCCGTGTGGGACTTTTGAATTCTTACACCTAAACGTTCAGTGAAATGTAGGTTACGTCAAACTTCACCTCACATTCCACGATGCCTAAGTGTGGCATTAATTTATGTGACAACGGGAATTTTTCGGGAGGACGAGTCCGATGTCAGAAAATAGAACCCTCCTGTTGAGGAAATGCGCAAATATCCAGCAGAGTGCCCATATTTGATAAATGACATCTCCTGTTGTCTTTCCACCTCTTTAACGGCTTTTGTATTTCTTCGTGAAGGAAGCCAACCTTGGCCTGGAACCTGAACCTTCAGAAACAGTTTTCATTCGTACAATGTAAGGGGGCTTTTCGCAGGCCAACAACTAAAAATATGCCACTGAAAATGCAGCACTGTCCACTTGGTGCCGAATGTCATGGTAAGATTTTAAATACTCATTCAGGATTGACCAAACAGGCAATAAGAATGTCTAAGTAGTTGTATAAAAAGGAATAACCAAGACAACATGGCGGTAATCAAAGCGGGAATACGGTGGCCTATCTTGGTTTGTTAATTCGTTTAACGGTTTAAGCTACACTCGAATATCATGTGTTTTCTCCCTCGCCACGCCAAACAATTGCAACGGAATTTCGAGCGAACTGAAGTCTGGATGGGGCACCTCTGAGACCTAAAGTGCTAATGCCTCTCGCGGCCACTTCGATTCCCAAAGGTTTCCCACTGAACAGCGACCCTGGGTCGGTAAGCGTGACAGCGTGCTACTTAGCTGACAGCAAAGAAATAAAATCTTTTTAGTTGGCATGCACTAAACCTATCTTTACGTCGCTCAAAACTCGATCAGTTCGCAGTAATTTACATCCTTCGCAATAAATCTTAATGCAAAAAACGCTCAAAAGCTTGTCCTTCTGCCAACGGAATACGTTTAGGTTAGACGATACTTTTTTGGCTTTTATCGCGCTGTTTTTGCGTGAAATTTGTATCTTCTAGACAAAAGTGGACATCTGTCACTCATTCTGCGGACGGACTAAATAAATAAATGTCAGACTTGCATGACTTTGACTGTCCCTTCTATAAGTCGACAGATTCCGGCGTGCTTAATTGGGCGAGCATTTAGTTCGATGCTTAAATGCAACCACGGTCACAACTCGTCTTCCAATTTTGGCATTAGTTCACAACTGATTGTGAACAGGAAATCAACCTCAAATATCCAACGGTGCCAGTGCTTGCTACTGCGTTCCGAAAATTAGTTCCCTGTCAATGGACAGTACAAATTTACGACTTAAATAACGAACAAAAGCATTTGTTTCAAGCATTATAAATTACCGAACTAGAGCAGCAGTAGAAATCGCTCAAAAATAGAATACCATTCAATGGTCCCGATTTTCATTGTAACATTGTAGAAAAACAGCGAATGATAGAAAAGTGGCACTTAGAGCGATAGAGGCCGGCAAAACATCGACTCTACTCTTAATAGGCCTATTTGCAGACTTTTATTAATTTATTTTGACCCATTTGAATAAAAACTCGGTGAGCTCGCGAGATTCGAACGCAGGACATCAAAATGAAGGCTTGGGTAGAATCAAGTTTTTAGCCAACCGAGCTACGAAGCTCTACCGTTGGTTGTAATTAAGGCCTCTCCACGCTGTCGTACATTCGAATTCTACCGAGTTTGAGACGTTTTCGCAACAGGGCCAAAACATACTCCTCCTCTTCTTAAAGGTTTCCATTTGAAACTATTGCCAATGGACCAGACGTGGAAGCCTAGTTTAAGAACGGCTGAACGTCAAGAAGAGGCTGTCCTACCAATTTTTCATGTTTTTATTGGTGATACATTAGATTAAAAAATGTCTGATTAGACCTGAGGAGAAAAGCCAAAAAATTGGTCGTCCTGTTGACTGACATAAACGTAATTGTTTAATGTATCGGACTAAAGACAAATTTCTGACGTCATTGATTACTCCGTCCCCGTAAAAATCCTGCGAGAATCGATAGGTGCTCACTTGACTGCCTTGCCCGCAAGCGAAATTTAGGGCAGTGAATTGCGTCGGGGGATACGTTCGTTAAACAGTTTGCTAAAATCGCATTTTCTCCGAAGTTCAACACGTTTTTCTAAGCTAAAGATTTTTTTTCATATTCTATCTAAGAGAAACCAAAGGGAAAATCCAAATAGGTATGACCTCTGCGACACAAACATATGCTAAAGATTGCCACTTATATTGATGGAGACGACAACGGTATTTTACTGGAAACCAGAAATATCTGGTTCAGCAGATCATCCTGATACTGTTTGCCCAATTCACGTAATACTTTAAAGGCAAACACCTGGGGTCTCACGAATATCGCCAAACAGTGCGATGACACCTGGATGCACCTTTTCCCTAAGAGCGCAGAATTTCAGGAAACGCCCTGCACTTCAGGTATCATACTCAGACCAGACATTCCGGCTCAAATCCTTAGCCGCCAGACTATACACGTGCGTGGGAAGTTCAATCAGAATCGCAGTCTCTTCTGCGTTTGCCGCCAGACTGTCCCAGTCGACCCCGATAAGGTCGAGAGAATAAGCTGTGTGTGGCCGGCATTTTCAGGTTGCAGGGATCGTCACGCACTTCCGGTGCAAATGTTTGATCCTACTTCTCAAGCATTAAATATTTGGTTGTCGGAAGACCTCGCTTTGTACACACGCAATCTAGAATAGCGCATCACCCTGATTTCGTCGGCAACCATTTTCCGGTCGCACCGGTTTATTTTTTGTATTTGTAGAGCCACGCACAGCCAACGGAATAAATGCGCCTGGAAGGAATTCTAAACAGTAGGCATATAACCCCGATGAATATAAAAGGAAAGCTAATAGGGAATTCGGTTGATTATTCCATCTTGAAATTGACCTCCAGATTTGTCCTAAAATTAGAATGTGCGTTTTGTCTCGCGCGCAATGATGTATGCTAATTTTCTAATTTCCCAACACTCGATTGGGCTCTTAAAATGCATTTGTTGTCAAATTTATACCCAATCCGTAGGCTTTGAATACTCTAGGTTTCATTATTAGGATCTTCCACCTTTCGCACAATACTGTCTGATCCATTTGATGTTTCCGCTTAGGCCATATCTACTGTGGTTAGTCTCACCAAAATTACCCTATATTTTACTGTTGTTTAGGAAGTCATCTTTACTTCATTTGGCAAACAGCGCATTTAGGACTGCTCTATGTTAAAATAAAAACTTAAGGTAAAGAGGGAATAACTGCTTGTATGACTTAAAACTGCACCACTTACTACCCTCTCTTTCATGGTAAAAAGAAAGTCAACTTCATGATAAAAAAAGCAACTAATGTCGAATGCCCAGTCCTTACAACAAAAATGATAGAGGGCGTTAATGCCTAAATCATTTTCTTCCAAAGGGAGTGAGAAAAAGCAAACTACGAAAGTCTGCAGAAAATGTGCGCTTTCGAAGATACCCTGTGTTAAGGCATTCCGCCCATCCTCCCTGCAAGGCAACCCCGTTAAATGGTGCTCAAATACGAATAATGAGTAAGGCGATAGGAGGAGACGCCCACATCGGTTGTTCTCTGTCTAGCCTAGAGACGACAATCACTAAAGCATATGCCTAACTCGTGTGATGCTTGTCTGCCAATCAGCAATCTAATTTTACCATCTCGTGGGAATTCCAGCCAAACGCTATGACTTAAATTGTGGAAGGACAACGGGCATGAGTGATACTCAGTGATAAGTGAGATCATAGAATTCAGGTCACGCATGCATTTTCGTATTCAGCATGAAAAAGTCAATTTTTTTTTGCAACACGAAATAGACGTAGTGGGAGCGTATTCACCATGGTCTGGGCCCTCTAAGAATTTGAAGCAGGATGATGTTCGCAGAAGGGGGGGGGGGTTTGTGCATGAGCCTTGATCCTCCACGACACAGTCAGGCCAAAGGCGTTTGCGTGAGTGCGTGCGACATCGGAGGGATTGTGACGTGCTCATGCCAGCAACTGTGGCGCCGCACTTTGTCGGCCGTAGAACATTGGGTAATTCAGCTGATGAGCTAAAGCAACATCCACCCTAACCGGCGATCGATCGAGTTCTGTCGTGCCCGACATAGTTAAAGGCCACAGTGAGTCACGTTGGGCTCTACGGTTTGAAGGTCGTGTGAGGACTGTGCATGTAACCTGGAAATTAATGAACGACATCTTCAATGTGATTTGCAAGGAGAACGTGACTTTGGTGAGTTCGGCAAACCCACCAGCAGGGACTATAATGAAAGCTTACTTTCTGCAGGATGACATATCGCCGGCCGATTCCACTTTCGTCTGGTCCCTTCTGCAAATCAAAATCTCAAATATCCCTATGTATTCAGTATACGACTTCTACACTCACTATCTGTACCTGTGTCATATACATCAAGCAGAACACACAGGATCTTATCCCTTTGACTCAGTTCACAGGCAAGAATGTGCAGGTTCGGTAGTTGGCGCAGAAGTGTTTCCAGTTTAAAACCTTCCGTACTTACTATTATTGTTACAATACTGGTGCAATTTTTCGCTTCGCCTGTTTTACTCGAGTGCACTTATATCGCCAAAATTTCGGACAGCCTAGTCGACACGTACTGCGGCCGACAGATAATATCTGGCGAAGCTTCGCGCTTAATGACAGAAATTTGAGCCTAACACTCAATGGCCAAAGGGTTCTGTTTCAAATTCCGGAATTAGGATATTGGCTGACTGACAATACTAGTAAACCGGAAGCGGCCGTTCAAGCTTCCATTGTGTTACTCCGTAAGTATTCTGTATCAGTGCTTGTCATTAGGCGACAGCATCTCAGCATGCTAGATTAAGCTCTAGAACACAGCAGGGAGAAAGTACTCTGTACTGCATAAACAGAAATACATTAAAACGTAAAAACTAGAATTATTTTGAAGACTCATCAGCATTACATCCTCACTGTTTGAAAGCAGAGCTGAGAATGCGATTCCATGTTTCATGACCTTTGACGCATGTTGTAAACTTGCGTTATGTCAGCATGCCTTCTATTCGATGTAATTTATTTATCAGAATTAACATGCATAGAGATGATCTTGTCTTCTACGATAACTGATCGCCTGCTTAGCGCTGCCGAACTGCCAGTATGTCTTGGGGTCTTTGGACCCTTTGGATAACTGGCCAATTTCTAGATGTGGACAAAAATACCTTCATTTGATGTTTCCAGATTGAATGAGATTCCCGTTATGGGGTTGTTTTACCATGACAGGCGTGAGAAAAAAACCTGCACACTGTGCAAAATTTATGGCAATCACAACTTGGACATAATGCTTGGCTAACCTGGTGTCGCATGCCTGTTATAATCGGCAGCTATGCAGGCATTTCCTGCGCTAAACCTCTTACATACCTGCATTTGCTAAATTCGAGGAAAACTGATTGCTTCTTCTGCATTTGTTGAAAAGACGTGCACTACCACGACTCATTTGGTTTATTTAACCTACTTATCCTCTACAAGCACAACCGTTCAATAAACTTAAACCATTAAAAAATTTTATTAACGCCGAATGGAGGTGGAGATTCAACTTCCTCTTTACTCCTGGCTGATAAGCGATAATGCATTTGGGTCGAGCGCGGAAATATGGACCTCCATACGACGTCCTAACCGTAAGGTTAACCCTAACTCTCGTAGGTCTGAAAGTAACCTTGCCTACGATCTTAACATCAACATTCCTGGAATGTAAATCTAGGTAACCTGTAATAAGGGCTGTCCATGTTCCAGTGCCTAACCCACATCTATAATCCTAAAAGGGGCTAAATACGCCTAGCGTTTCCGCATCGCACATTACTTTTCCGGCTGTTCAGTCCAGTTTTGCAGAGTTGGTAGTCCAAATATTTGTGGCTGTGTAGCCGAAGGTGTCTTCAATAGATGATAGCATGTAAGACAAATAGTTTCCTGTCTGTCCCTATATACTGTCGTCCTGACATTCGTTTACAGTTCCTTCGGTTTTTCAAATGCTCTTAATGATAGCCCGTTTATATTGTCCATTGTTCAATTAGTTTAAACGGCTTACCTGCTTATGTTAAATAGGTGAAGTTGATTGGTCTAGGTGCACACTAAAGACTGTTCGCGTGGCAATTTTTTCAAAAATTGCGGTATCAAAAATGCTTCAGCACTGTGTTAAGGGGAACTGACGTTAAGATAATCTAATACGATGTGATGCTTAACTGAAAACACACGAACTGTGACACTGTTTACGACGTCGATTTACCGGCCACGAGACACTGTTCCTCAACATCAGGTCAGCGTTGAAGCGTAGATGTTTGGGCGCCTGGTCATAGGCACCATTTTTCTTTCATTGAAAACACCAGAAATAGTAATTGTATTTTGAAATTTAAACTTCAATGACTCTTTAGTCCGACTAGGAGTTTTCGAAAAGGATCTCGTGTCTTCTTTCAGAAGGTAAATCGGTGGACGACATTTAAATGCTATTTAATTTGCAAAACTCGTGAAAGATAACTGATTTTTTTGAAAATAACCATAACTTTAAATAAATGATAGATTTCAACAAGAAATCAGCTAAGTCATTTACCATAAAAAACCGATCTTTATTAAATCAGTAATGCAGCAAGTCTGTGTGTTTTATAATACAAGTCGTATTTAAAAATCTCTGTACGCGTTTTCCTAAATTTTGGTTCCAAAACGGAACAGGCAGGGATTAACAACAATAAACTAATATTCTGGTTTGTTGATTTTGTCAGTCGCAAGAAACAATCCTGTCCCGGGACACGTTTCGTATACCACGGAACATAACTCTTTAGGGCGAATTTCGTCCTCAGATTTAAGCAAAAAGCTACCTTTCCGTGTAATGTTCTTTTATGATTTCTACTATTTTAAGTAGTCCAACCGGCGTCTGCTTGACATGTTGATCTGGGTGCTGGCCAGAAGTACATCTTACCGCAGGGTACTCCTGGCAATAGATCCTATTACTAAAAAGGCGAATGACCATTAAGAGGATAAATGTCATCTCGTGTACTAACATACTCTCGCCGTTCACGGCATAAAGCCTCATACAACACAAATGGTATAAAATACGTCAGTGGCATCAGTACCCAGCCAGGCGGAGCCGACGGACTAGACGACGAATGCTGCCAAACACCAGTTGTCCTCGATCCTCCCAAAGGTAAAAGACTATGCACTGAGGGAACTCAGGATAGGTAAAGTTCTGGCATTTGTTCCCGCGGTCACAAGACATTCTGCCGTTGTAACTGAACAGGACGCATTGTCATCAAAGAGACATATGCTCACTAACTGGCCAGCAGTTTTGCGTCTTATGCAAATCCAACATTGTAATAACGCTGAAAAGCCGACTCCCTGTATTAATGAATGGCACTCCAAACTGTGGACTGGCAAAGTGATTGTTCCAACGTCCCAAATTTCTGGCTGCCAATTCAGTTACCACAAGTAGTCCATTGAAACGCTTCTGGAAAAGTTTAGGTGAACAAGTCTTGTGCCAAACTAAGTCATGGTATTTCTTTACGGCACTCCCTCGTTTGATTCTGTGTCCCAGGGTCTGGCGGTGAAGACCATAGGACAATTTCTGTAAGGTAAATTTTACAAAGAGGAAAGTCACCACGGATATGCCCAAACCCTCCAACTACTGGGGTTCTGGATGAAAACACACTTTGGATTTAGTGGAACGATCCACGAACAAGGGAAAAACACGCCAATGTGTTCATCGATTTCTGGCCTTGGTAAACTGGCGCTCCTGTAACAGCTAGAGTCGTAGGTCTCCCAAAATTACTGACCGCACTCAGTAATTATATATGTGGGCGTCATCGTCATCATTATCGAACGGAATCAATAGAAGACATTCAGGTGAGTGCTCAAGACTCTCTTCTCAAATACCTAATTTACGATGGGAGAGGAAGAAGAGAACAACCAGCTGATGTCCTCACCAGCTACAAATATCCCGGAAACCCAAGATGGAAAATATTTCAGAAAAGCACTAATTTGAGGTGAACACCTCATCAGCCACAAACGTAGACACTTAAAGACGATTGATCGACACGCTTAGATGCACTATCGTGAACTGATAGAAAAAGCTGCTGAGTAAAAAGAGATCTGAAGCGTTCTTAGAGCTGATGGCCACCCACACAGCTTCCTCCACCGAAGCGCTCAAAAAACGAGAGTATAAGCCAAACCCCATTGACATTGAATTCTACCGAGCGCTCACGTAGGTCAGGGATGCCACGAAAACTGTCAGCCGCTATCTCACTCCACTTAGAAGTGGGATTTCATACATATCGTACGCAACTGTGGGACATCTAGTGATAAGTCTGAAAGATCCGCTTTCAGGATAGGAAACGACAGAGTCCGTTTGCTGCATCTGGTAAGATTAAGGGTAAGCAGACCAGCTTTAAAAACTGGGCGACTGCTACGGCCGCTGATAGCCAAACAAGCACCATGAGTGTGGCGAAATGATGCTAAATCTCACGTCGTGGTTCTATCGATGGCAACCAACCGCATCCATTCAGGTTAGACAAGGCTGAAATGTGCACGAGAGGTAACGGCCGCCTTTGTTGCGAGTTGCCTGAGCCCTGGATATCCGGTCAGCGCTTCATCAACGGGCAAAAAAGGTTTTCGCCCCTCCCTTTCGGGTGATAAGGATAGCGTGGGTAGAGTGATTAGTTATGAAGAGGTGGCACCGCCGGACGCAACGTCCACGTGCAGTATTGGAAGGAAAATTTTCGAGTACGTAACACGCCATTCATCTACTCCTGACGATTAAATCATGGCGATCAGACACTCAGATGCCAATAATCAGTCAGTCATCCCACGATGCGTGATTAATGCAAACACTGCTAGTTCCAGACAGTGTATGTTTTTTGACAACTCGTGTCTTATGCGCCCGATATCCTTATTTCTCGCCATCTTTTGATGATAAGTTTAGATCTGAAACGCCCGCAAAGTAAAATTATAAATTCAAACATGGTCCGTTTTCTATTTACATAGTTATCTATTACGGTGGCAAGGGTATGGTTTATGGCTGGTGTTCTTAACTCTGGGGATCATTTGTGTTGAACAAAAGAGCTGAGAATTGAAAAACTTTGTTTTACTACAAACCAAGATTATCCATATTGTTACTAAATAAAGGGGGACACTAATTTTACCATTTGATTATAGTAGTAAATGAATTTAATGGTCCTTTGCGGGTATTATAAAAAGGTGTTGTACTGTCGTAGGTTTACTTCGAAGCCTATCTAAAAGCATCACGCAACAAACTCGGCGAGGTCTTATATTTCTTACTTTTGCACGTATACATAATTATCGTCAGTTATTTTCTTTTAGCCCACTTTCTCCCCGTAGTAAGCAACCCCGACCATAAAGCATACCCTTTCCGAGTTAATATTAGCCGTCAAGAAATCCCCTTATTAGCATGTCGCTTGTGAGTTAGTATACTGAATCCTTCCTTCTGACCGGTTGTTTTGACACTGTTTTTCAGAAAATATCATATATCCGAATGCTCGCACGGGGGAATTTTCAAACGTCTGGCATGGCACTCAATTCGTTATTTCAGAATTTGGAAGCCTGCAACTGCAGCGGCTATGAACAACTGTTCATGCCCCAGTGACAAAACCGTGCGGTTGGTAACTTTGATTAATGCGGCTTGCTGCTAGTCGGGTTTTGCTCCTTTTATAGTTATGTTTCCCGATGGTGGCCGCGTTAGCGTTGTATGGGATACGGGAAAGGTCTTAGTCGCCGAAATCTTCCCAAGGATAGAGATGCTATCTTTTGACAAATTCTAGGCCACCGTTTTTTTAATCCATTGGCGCGTACGGGGCAGTTGCGGAGGTCCAAAATGGCACTGGATTCAAAAAGTCTGGTCAGTAAGAACTAAAAGAAGTGATGCTACAGATGAATCGGTCCCGATGTCTACTGACTAACCTGCTTAGCAATATACAACTTTTTAGAAAGCAGATGAATACCTTTAAACAGTTTGGACTAAAATCCAATAAGACCTTTTTATGCAAAACGTTAGACAGTCTAC
>CACRXP010000078.1:1460310-1498983 GCA_902702965.1 Spirometra erinaceieuropaei
ATCTAGAGCCATCAAAGACAATAATGATTAAAAACCACGAAATTTAAGTAGACTCCTTCCGTCGATCGTCTGTGCGGCCAAAAGCACCTTTATTAAGTTATCTAAAAGTTTCCCTTGTCATAGAAAATGCCACCTAGGAAATGGCCATGAAGAAAATTCCTTTTATGTGAGCATTTATCTTGCTTTTCTTCTACTGAAATCTAATCATTACTACTACTGATTCCATAGCAGAGGTTTTTGTGCAGATTCCGATTGTGCTTTTACGTGCATTTGAAAAAAATTACCGAAGTTTTTTTTAACTATGTACATGTCTACTAGATTTTTGAGAGATAGGCCATTCGGCTGGCCTTGTATTCAAGTTTATCTAGATGGTTTTTAAAATCACCGAAAGGCAGAAAGCAAGCATTTTTCCGCCCAGCGAAGGCAAATCGGCCTGGTTAATCACGTTAAGCTCAGCCCCTTTGTAAAGTGAAAAGGAATTAAGAATATAACCTCCCCTATATCGCCTTGTATAAAATCGCGTTATCCAGAAAAATTTCAACAAAGATGTCTCTCTTTCGCGCATGTGCGTTCGCTTTATATGTACGCAGACATATGCTTCAGATGATGGGTTTCAACTCAAATATTCATATAAATTTACAAAACTTATCTTAATGTTTTCGTGAAATTGCCTCAGGTCTGCACATTACGTTCCAATGCAATTAAAAAGGCCAGCGGGAAACCCGGTTGTCGGGCCGGATACACCACCGTGGAGTCTATTAATATTATAAAATAAGCGGAATTCCTGCAGGGTGTAGTAAGAACTACCACTCATGAAATGTCAACTGAAATTTTAATGGGAGTTACGACTGGGTAATTCAGACTGCGGATACAGTAACATCATTAAGGAAGGCATCGGAGCATATAAAACTTGGTCCTAAATTAACCCTAATCCCCTGTTAACATAAAGAGGGTGACAGAGGAATCTCGTAGCCTTCTTACCGACTTGTTTGCACAACTTAGACAAATCTTTATTTGAACGTGAAAATTTTCTGTCCCTAAGACTGCCGAATTCAATATGAAACTGCAGTCGATAGGGAGGAATTTGTTTCAAAAGGTTGAATGGTTTATACAGTCAGCAACCTATTCAGAAGGAGCGGCTTGCCAGGAGCATGATGGAGTTACTTCAGGTAGGAAAATAAAGTAACTGCCTCACCATATTCTACAATGGCTCTTCAATGAGGAAGGATTATATAAAGAAGGTTGTAATATGAATTATCGTGATGCAGAATGTTGGTTTTGGGAAGACCTTCGACTCAGCCGGCTGTAAAAGACGGGTTTCTATCATTGGTTTTCGGTGTCCGTACAATATCAAATATGTCATACAACAACCAGGTACAAAATATAATTTCTACATTCAACTGGTACTGTCTTATGTACGACTTCTCAAAACTTTGTACTGAATGAAAGGGCAGCTTTCGGTTTTAAAAATATTTCCAAAGCCCGGAATGATTTTACCTCGGTCCACAGTTGCACTTGCGCTCAGCGGTTTCAACGTATATTTCGTGTTAGGAAAATCGCAGTTTTCTCCACTCTGTTGAAATGAAATCATACTGGATTCGTAACATATTGCAGTCGATGTAAGCCATGGTCTAAACTTAAGAAAGCATTACTAAACGGAAGGCTGCTGTGTGAACGGACATTTGACGGCTATAGTAAATCTTTATAATTACAAACTTTTTTCAAAGCCAATGATACCTCCTCTACAAGATCTTTCGAATACGCATCTAGGAGTGCATGCGACCGGACCCCATTGTCGCAGAGTTTGTGATCGTTGCTTCATTTCTATAAACATCTACCAACATTGGAACACGGTACATCAAACATATTACTGCTGTCGTATAGCAGGATACGATTAATTTTGGTACGCGGCTATTATGGGCAGGCTTTCAGTGCGTGGCCTATCTCATGAAATGTTGGCTGAAATTCTGAAATGCGTTTTCGATTAGGAGGGATTACTTGGTCGCGGTTGTAATACTGATTATGTTGCGGCATAATCTTACAACATATCTGACTCGGCAGGATGTCGGCTTTTAAATGCACTTCTTTTCAATCTCCTGTAGAAAGCGTCCTCGGTAAAAAATGACTACTTATGTAGCATGCATTTTTCCCACTGATTTTCGATGGTCTTGCAAATTCAAATATATTTTATAGAAACCACAAACAAAAATATGCTTTCTTTTAGTCAATAAATAGAGAATCACGTCCTTTTTATACTTAATACTTAAGTATCATTAGGTTTTAAAAAAAGTTTTCTAATTGCCGAATAATTTGGAGCAGGCTCATTCGTTGCATTAGCGCTTAGTGATTTCACTCTACGAGGTGCATGCGTTTCGCATAAAGAAAATCACATATTTTTCTATGCCATTAAAGAGATATCATACAAAGTCCATAAAATTTTACAATGGATGCGGATCATGTTGTACATTTCATGAGGAGCACTGGCAAACGGCCCGATACGATGCTATGTGAATGGACATTTCGCGGTCTTAAAATGTCTCATAATTAGAAACGTAAGATTTTGCTTAGCAGTGCAACATCAGTGTAATCTCTGAAATGCATTGAATAGCAGACATTCGTGAAGATTGTGAACGCTTCTGCATTGGGCATCGTTGCATTAAGGGAGGGTCGCCAAAATGTACTAGGAGAAGAAAGGCGTTATCAAATGGAGGTTTTGGACTTTAATGCATTTTAAATACAGAGGCATATTCTATATATTTGAAAATATAATAGATGGGAAGATAATCGCAACGGGCGAGTACCTATTGCTGTCAAATGTATTTTCATTTCTCTCTGCCAGCAATGGTAATAACTGTACGGATGGACCAAACGGTAGATTTCACGCCTGATGAGATCTCTGTGATTCCATAGCGTCTGTCAAAGAATGGATGGCAAGGGACATTCTGCCAAAGCAGAAATATTTTACGGAGAAGCCATTAGGACCTGCAGTGCTCTACTCGCTGACAGTACTTAAAGGCTCTTTGGGTCCTTTTAGGCGAAGTAATTAAAACCATCGACTTTACTGCGGAATAGTTGAGACTAAGAATTACATTCATTTACAACTGTGGGTTATTTCTTGACAATATGTGAAGACAATACGTTTGAAAATACTTGAAATTTCATGTAGTGCTTTTTGAGACGTTCTCCCTCAGTATCTCGAAGATGAAACTAAAGTCAGTAAGACGTAGACTTCATTTCGCAGGCATGGCCGAAGTTTGTTAAACGCAGATTTATTGCATTTTATGTGCGTTGGATCACCGAGAAATGCCACCTATTGCTTTTTTGGCCACTCGGGACAGCATTAAAACTTTTTACAACTTTTTTTTATAGAAAATAAGCTCACTTATGACAGGCCTTTTTGCTAGAGACACTTTGCCTTAGAACCTGGTGCGTCAGTCATGTTTTATTGGTGTGCTACAGCATATCGAAAGCATCTGTTGACTCTGCCTTATAGATGATTTGCTCTACGAGAGCAGGAAATCTTTTTAGAGGCTCTCTCTGTGAGTTTTATGTGTATGCGAACACGTAATCCTCAAGTGGCAAACAAAAGGCTGCAGAGTAACGCAGAAGTTTGATCCATCCAGAACTGCGCAAAAAAACGTGTTGAAGCCCATTTGGCAGGCGCTCGGCAAGAGCCTTTAAACACAATAAGATTTTTACACACCTACGGATTGGTTAAAAGTCCAAATAAGCATGCCGTAGATTAAACACTCACTGATCAGTGCTTCTGTGTTCGATTGCCTTGTTATACAAAAATGGGTATGGATATAACTGGCTGACGACAGCCAATTCCATTTTAGCCCATTTTGGCCGCCACTCGTTCCAAGACATATACATTAGATGTGCGAACTCGTGAAATGTTGAGAAAAATTCCGAAATCCTTATTCGACTCGAAAAAATTACTTAAATAGGGTTGTAATATTAACCATCATGCGTCATGATCCCGAGATATTTCGGTTACTTCGGGACGCGGGCTTTTGAACAAACTTCTTTTTGGCCACCTACAAAGATTACACTCTGGAGAAAGCGACCACTTAAGCAGCACAAATTTTTTCCATGGATTTTCGATAACTTCATTAACTCGAATATATTTAATGGCAAGAATGCATAAAATTTCATTCTTTTACCCATATAGTAGAAAATTACATCTCAACAAAATTTTGTACTTGAAGGAAGGGTATAATTTGGTTTTAATAAAGTTCTCCGATTACCAAACAGTTTTCAACCTTGCTTGCTGTTACACCGACATTCTGGGGTTTAAAAGTACAGTTTGTATGCTTTCTGTGTACGCAAAATCATACATTTCTCTACGCTATCAAGCGGTGACCATATGGAGTTTGTAATATTTGGCAGTGGATCTGAGCCATATTGTTAACTTTATAGGCAACAATACTAAATGCAGAGGCACGATGTCTAATGAATTGACACCTGACTATTTACAAATCTCGTAACTAGAAACATTTTTAAAGTCGAATTATGCCCCTCCTTTTAGTATGAAATTTAAAGAAGGATTAAGAGAATGAATAGTTTCATGCATGTTCCTATGGAATATGTTTGAATTTATAAGAGCATCTAGAATCAGCGATAAAAATTAGTGCAACTTAAGTGGTCGTTTTTTTACAGAGCGCGGTTTTTGCTGGCGTTCCAAAAGAAGTTTGTTTGAAAGCCGGCGTTCCAAAGCAACTGCAGTATCCTGAGATAATGCCGCACGGTAATTACTATTACATCCTTACTTAATTAATATTCTCGAGTCGAAAACGCATTTCAGAATTTCCGTCAACATCTCATAAATCGGCTCATCAACTGTATGTATATATAATTAGTAGCCTTATAAATTTTTACTTTTCAAATTTACGACCTCTGGAAACAGATGGATAATAGAGAGGCTATTTTTCGGCAGGACGCACAGTTGGGATCCGTATACATTAGGTTCTTATCATCACCTAGGGTATTCAAGAAAATGAATGCTGAACATTTCGCTTTCCATCACGGAAGAATTGAATACGTATAAACTGCATTTGCGATTAATTTTTGGTTCGTTGGTACTACCGCAAGTGACAAAGATGTTGGCATGGGTCATAGGATTAATGGTATTAGCAGGATATTAGTCGTTCAGCAGAACTTGGTACTGAGAAGACAATCTCAAACCAAAATAATGTAGATTTTCAGGTGTTTAACAAGTTGAAGGTGGAGATCGGGTACGCCGTCCTGTTCCCAAGCGTAAGCGTAATGTGAGCATTGAAGGTAAAGTACCCCGAAGACGGACGCTAAATGGTTAGTTTGGAAGTAATCAGGACTAAAACGGAAAAGGACAACCTGATGCTTCGGTTTAGAGAAAGAGTTACTTTTAGGGTTCGGATTCGTGTCAGGCTGAGGATTGAGTTTAAGACTAGGGTTTGTGTTCAATTTAGGGGCTGCGGTTGGAATTAGGTTATTGATTACGGTTTAGGCTTAAGTTTAATGTAAGGGTTAATGTTAGAGTTAGTTTGGAGTTACGGTTGCGACAAGGACTGTGGTTAAGTTTGAGGATAGGGTTACGTTTGAGGTTAAGGTTAAAATTTAATTCAGGGTCAAGGTTAGGCTTAGAGTTAGGGCTTGTGGTAAGTTTGAAGTAAGACTTAGTACTAAGTTTAGAGTTAACGTTAAATACACAATTACGTCAAAGATTAGGTTTACTTTTGAGGTTATGGTGAAGTTTGGGGTGTGTTTAGTCTGCCAGGTCTTTTTCGGGATTCTAGCTAGCTTGCATATCGCGCCAGATTTGTCATATATCAGGTTGCCCTTTAACGTTTAAGCTTCAGCTACTTTCTCCACTCTCGATTTCAGCATTCCCTCTTGACTTTCTTTACTTTTAATAACAATAGCGGGTCTGCACTTAAGACCAGGACAGCATAATTAATCCTTGCCAAGTTGAATTCGAAGTGTATATTTCAAATGAATCCTCAAAAAGTCAGCCACTGCGCATTTACTTTGAATACATTTATATGAACGTTAACATGTCTGTTTGTCGGAAATTTAAAGCAGCTGTGTTTGATAGCGGAAAAATCATTCCTAATAAACGGAAGGGAATTCTATGATATTCAGTAAATAAATCGAGCAAATGGTTATTCATTGTCTTTCGTTCACCCCTCTAAGCTGAAATTGAAGTAAAATATATGGAGAATGTAAGTGCAACAAATCGTTGATGAGATAGCCTAGGGCAAAACAGGAAATGAGATATAAAAACCTTGCAAATAGTTAAAAACTGTGCCCATCGGACCAAAGTATTCCGATATGGTACCTCTCAGGCCATCTAGGGCATGTAAGACCTAGATATTGGATATAAAATTAAGGACAAATGAGTCTTTTAAGAGGAAAATCGGGAAATGTCAAAATTGTAAATTATTTTCCATCGTTATGTGCGCAGAACTAAACGCGCATCTGAAGTTCAGAAACGGAGTTAAGAGTGAATTTTAAGATAGCCTAATCAAATATTCGCCATTTGCTCTGCATCATAGTTGCATGTCTCATGTCAAGGGTGCATCTTCGGATGGTCTATCCCGTTGACGGTGCTTAGCAAAACATGAACTAAAATAAATCAGCACGATCGGAGAAAGTGTATTTAAAAAATCAGGGCAAGGCATTAGTCTAGGTCGCGTGTATGCAAAGTGGGAATTCCCAACAACAAACTATTCTATACTTGAGGCGTACACTCAGACATTCGGGCCAGATACGCAGGACAATTCTTGCAGCCTGAAAACGTCGGGTCACACACAGGATATTTGCCCGATGTTTTAGTTTTTCCCTGGAACGCTCTGACGGCAAATGCAGGGAGGACAACGATTCTGACTGAACTGCCCAGGATTTGAACCAGGACGAATAACCTGAGGTTTAAAGCTGAAAGTTAGTACGCTTTCTGAAATTCTGTTACGGGGTATTTGTGGGCCGGTATAAAAGAGGCCAAGTTCAGGCCCGTTTTTGACAACAGCAGTCAAATAATGGGTGTGTTATTTTGTCACATATATATACATTTCTATAAATCTGTGAGGTCCCAGTTTAAGTTGCGTAATTGCAGTCACAAAATCTATCCACAAGGAAATTTCCTTTAACGTCTACAATCTGAATAGTAACCACTTCTGTCGGAAAAAAACGCGCTTCTACTAAATCATTTACCACTAAAGTCGGTTGTTTGGCTGTTAGTAACTGTATTCCAAGTTAGCATATGATTAATTCCCATATCTACATCTCAGAAATTATATCTATTATTATTGGTATTCAGGTCAGATCGGTACCGCCAATTTCACCGAATACTAGTTTGTGTAACTTTCTTCCACAGCGCAGTAGATTATAGGCCCGACCTCTGAACAAATGCAGAAAAAGCAATCTCTATTCCCAGAATTTATCAAAAGCATATATTCAAGATGTTTGCTGCAGGAAATGCCTTCATAGATGCCGGTTGTCACAGGCACACGGCATTAAGTTAGCCAAGCATTATGTACAATTTGCGAATGCCATAAATTTCGCACAGTGTGCAGCTTTTTTCCCACTCCTGTCATGTTAGTAAGAACTCATACCGTGAATCCCAGTTAATCTGGATACACCAGATTAAGGCTTTTTGTTCATATCTAGAAGGAGGCCAGTTATCCAAAGGAGCCGAAGAAGCTAAGACACACAGGCACTTCGGAAACACGAAGCAGTCGATCAGTGATCGTAAAAGACAAGATCACCTATATGCATATCATTTCAATTAATAAATAACGTCGTATGGAAAGCATGTTGACATAATTCAGGTTTACGATATGCGTCGAAGGTCATAAAACATTGACTCGCATTGCATACCATGCTTTTAGCAGATATTACTTCGGTGAGGCTGTAATGCAGATAAGTCTTCAAAATAATTCTAGTTTTTACATGTTAGTGTATTTTTGTTTCTGCAATACAGAGTACTTTCTCCCTGCTTTGTCCTGGAGCTTAATCTAGTATGCTGAGATGCTGTCGCCTAATGACAAGCACTGATATAGAATAATTGCAGAGTAACACAATGGAAGCTTGGACGGCCGCTTCCGATTTACTAGTATTGTCCGTCAGCCAATATCCGAATTCCGAAATTTGAAGCAGAACCCTTTGGTCACTGAGTGTTAGGCTCAAATCTCTGTCATTAAGCGGGAAGGTTCGCCTGATATTATCTGCCTGCCGCAGTACGTGTCGACTAGGCTGTTAAAAACTTGGACTACATAAGTGCACTTGAGCAAAGCAAGCGAAGTTAAAAATTAAACCAGCATTATAACAGCCCTAATAAGTAGGGAAGGTTTTAAACTGGAGACACTTCTACGCCAAGAGCCGAACTTGCTAATAATTCTTCTGTGGACTGAATGTAGTGCACGAGTTCTTATGCATTCAGTCCGAGGGATAAGAGTGCGTATTACGCAGGCGCAGATAGTCAGTATAGCGTAGGTTCACTGGTTACATGCATAAAAGCTTTTGAGAGTGGATTGTAGAAGGAGCCAGACGGAAGCAAAATCGGTCGGCGACACGCCATCGTGCAGGAGTTAAGCTTCTGTTATGGTTCCTGCTGGTGCTTTCGCCAAACTCGCTATAGTGACGTTCTCCCTGCTATTCACACCGAAGATGCCGTTCAGTAATTTCCGAGTTAAATGCACAGTGCTGAAATGACCGTCATAACGCAGGCCCTGTCGTGACTTGATTCTTTCCTTTTGAGTCTTACACATGTCGCGACCGACAGAGCCCGATCAGTTGCATGTTTGAGTGGATGTTGCTTTAGCTCATCAGCTGAATTAGCCAATATTCTACGGCCTGGACTGACTGGCCGACAATGAGCTGGCAGGAGCACGTCACAGTCTCTCCGATGGTTCATTCACTCACGCAGACGGCCTTGTCCTGACTGGGTCGTGGAAGATCAAGGCTCATGCACAAACCCCCCTCCCTTCTGCGAACATCATCCTGCTCCAAATTCCTAGAGGGTCCTCACCATGGTTAATACGCTCCCATTACGTCCATTTCGTGTCGCAAAAAAGTTGACTGTTTCATGCTGAATACGAAAATGCATGCGTGAACTGAATTCTGTGATCTCACTTATCACTGAGTATCACTCATGCCCGTTGTCCTTCCACTATTTAAGTCATAGCGTTTGGCTGGAATTCCCACGAGATGGTAAAATTAGATTGCTGATTGGCAGACAAGCATCACACGAGTTAGGCATATGCTGTAGTGATTGTCGTCTCTAGGCTAGACAGAGAACAACCGATGTGGGCGTCTCCTCCTATCGCCTTACTCATTATTCGTATTTGAGCACCATTTAACGGGGTTGCCTTGCAGGGAGGATGGGCGGAATGCCTTAACACAGGGTATCTTCGAAAGCGCACATTTTCTGCAGGCTTTCGCAGCTATTTCATCGTCACTTATTTTGAATGAACATGGTTTAGTGTTTAACGCCCTCAATCAGTTTTATTGCAAGGCCTAGTGAATTTATTCTCACTAAAAAGGTGGCTAGTAAATGGTGCACTTTTACGTTGTACGCGCATTTAAGCCCCCTCGCAGTAAGTGTATATTATAACCTACAGCAGACCTAAATTCGCCCCTTTGCAAGGTGAAGTGAAGTTGACTGTCTATATAACAGCAAATTTTGAAGGGGTAAATCATAGAAGATGTGGCCTGAGGCGAAACAACAAATGGACCAGAAAATGTTGTACGGAAGGTGAAAGATGCTAATCATGAGACCTAGAATATTCAAGGCCTAAGGAATGGGTGTAAAATTGGGAACAAATGCATTTTAAGAGCACAATCGAGTGTCGGGAAATTAGGAAATTAGCATACATCATTGCGTGCTAGACAAAACGCACATTTTAATTTTACATCAGATCTGGAGGTGGATTTTAAGATGGGATGATCAAAAAATTCTTTATTTGCTTTCCTTTTATATTCATCGGGGTTATATGCCTACTGTGTAGAATTCCTTCCAAGCGCATTTATTACGTTGGTAGTACGTAGCTTTACAAGTACAAAAACTTAATCAGTACGACCGGAGAATGTATACCGACGAAGTCGGGGTAATACACTATTCTAGGTTGCCTGTATGCAAAGTGAGGTCTTCCGACAACCGAATATTTAATGCTTGAGAAGTAGGATCAAAAATGTGCGCCGGAAGTGCGTGACGATTCTTGCAACCTGAACATGCCGGACCACACACAGATTATTCCCTCGGCGTTATCCGGGGTCGACTGGGACAGTCTGGCGGCAAACGCAGAAGAGACTGCGATTCCAATTGAAGTGCCTACATTACGCGTACGCAGTCCGGTGACTATGGATTTGAACCAGAACGTCTGGTCTGAATTTTATACCTGAAGTTCGGGTGCTTTGTGAAATTCCGCGGCGCGGTATATGTAAGTCGACATAATCAGATAGGTCTGACTTTCGGAACGGTAGTAGAACAATCTGTCCCCTATCAATCAGAGGCCAAATAATATTTCTGCTTCAAAACACATTTAGCTTACAGCAGAGGTGACTGGTGGGCAGTCTTAATTTTTGGGCTCTATCTGATGTAGTCAATTTAATTTTGAAATCCACCTGTCTTCCCGAATTTATGAGTACACCAGAAGGTATTTTGAGTAGATGCAGAAAAAGTTACGTTAGCAATACTGGACCTCTATATGAATACAAAACACGCATGTTAATTGGGATTTAAAGGAATATGAAGCGTTTTCTGAGGGTGAAAATGCATGCAGTTATCATTGAACTATTTGGCGAGACTCGTCAGATCCGGAATGCTCACCTTTCTTGCCAGGCTAACAGCAACTCGCTGGAGCGTTTGACTTGCGAGCACCTGTGAAGAGAGTCTACTCATCGGGAACCTTCTAGAGTGACGTCGTTACGTTTGCTCGTCCTCACGGAGGACGAAAACGACGCCACATAGACACACTGAAAACTTCTCACTCCTACAGTTCACTCGGTGACCTAAACAGTGCCAATCTGACGGAGAGTGGGGTTACAATGACCCTTTCTTAATGTGCCTTCTGTGACACTCTCACGTAGGTGTTGTTGGAGGTGAAAGCTTTTTGTTTATGTAACAACCTGGTTTATTCTGCGTTGATCACATGCGTGTGCTGCGCGCGTGGACGGACTGCTCAACTCTTATTAGGCACTGAGCCTGGTCTCGCCTTCAATTTTCCTGCCTCAATCTTGTCACTAGGCCTTGGAAGGTGAGGAAGGCAAGTGTGGAAAAGATGTTGCCCAAGTTCGCCAACACGCGCACCTCACCCTCCTGTGCGACGACCAAATTGGCTTTCAGTGGAGGAGTTCTACTGATTCGCTCGAGATGAAAGAGCCAGAGATGCCTGAGTGGGACCGATTTCATCCGCCCTCCCTTACCTACAGTAACTCAAACTCTCGGTCGAATTGTTGACACACAAGAAGGAAAAATTTATTTTAGGGAGGATTCCTCGATGGCATGCTGCAAGTCTTTCCCTCAGTGTAGTTTTATGGTAACCTCACCCTCATGACACATGAACTGGGGATTTGAGATTCATCTGGGGAGAGAGGGAACCTGGTACGTGGAAGTTCAGTCTCCGTACTGGCACCCATTTGCAGTTTTCTGAATCTAGTGTCGTAATTAGAGGTGTGAGGAAGTTCATGTAGAGGGGTAGATGCTGAGGCCGATGTTTCACAGGCCTCATTCGAACTAATCTCAATTTCTGGATTGGCTACGGTAACGGGCGCAACGTCATCCGCGACGAAAGCGGCCACGGCAGCATGATCTGCAGAAAATCAGGAACGTTTGCTGACCCACCTACACGCAACCAACCAGGACACTATGCCCAGTGTCGTTTTTACGTGAACTTGTTTGCGGGCCGCTTGCTCGGGGGTAGGGAGCAATCACGGTGGACGTACGTACGGAAGGAGTAACAATCACTTGTTCAGCTTCAGACATGCAGGCAAGTAAGATTCCGAACTCACGAATAATATAATCCAGTTTGCAGCAGTTTCCAATAATGCGATTTTCTAAGACCGTAAAGCATCCATTCATAAAATGTCGTATATGTCTGCTACTCACTTTTGCTTATAAAGTATGCAGCACAGTCCATATCCATTGCACAATTTTATGAGTCCTATATGCTGTCTTCTTAAGAGCTGGAGATTCGTATGACTTTTATTGTACGGTAATTATTCAGCCTATGATTTGGAAACCCTAAACGTATGTGTAACTGCAGCTCGGGTTCAAAACTATTCAGGAATTTTAAGTGATTTTAAAAAATTCAGTCGTTTAACATAAAAGTGACAAATAGGCAGTTGATGTCACATTAATTTTATAAGACATTTTAGGCACGTTCACCATAAAATATGCATAGACACATGATATATGGACGTCGAAAACCAGTGAAAAAGTCGTATGCTATTTATGTAGTCACCTTTTACAGAATGTGGCTTTTGTAGGCGGCTACACCAAGGCTTATTCAAAAGCTGGCATCCTGACAAGTTTGCAGCGCTTTAATATTATGCTAAATTCTACTATGTAAAAATGAATTATTTGAAATCTGCCAAAGCACCTCTGAATTACGTGAGCCTGGTAGTCATCTTGTGGATTCTAGATGTATTACTTAGAAAATCCTGCTTGGGCAGTCGGCTTACTGTATCATATTTGGTGGATTCCAGACGTTTGAGTAGGTTTGGCGGGGGAAACCTGACCCAAATGTAATCAAACTCACGTCGTCCGGTGGGACCTAGTCGCTCAGATGGTTAGAGCGTTGGCTGTACTGTAACCTTCCCTTGTTGTCGTTGGTTCACCGAGTTTTTCCCAGTTGGGTCAAAGTGGGTAATAAGCATTGAAATTCAAGGTATTTCATCCTTCCTTATCTATAGCACGTTTCAGAATTTCGGTTAAAAGTTTCCGAGGTGGCCCAGACTTTGTTGTGACGAAGAGGATTGATGTTACATGGAATATGACGTCTGAAACCTTGTCTAATTCGCAGGTTGTCGTATAGTGTTTTTTAGAAAATAGGTATATTTTATTTACTTGTATCCCCCTATTATCATGTGAGTCGCAATTCACTTTAACTAAAACAGTTTACTTTGATCTTATTGATTTTTAACTGACATGGAATATGGCAGACAAAAATAGGTACAATAGACGATGACCAACACGAAGCAGCTTTCTGCTGTAAAAGAAGTGTCGCACTGACATTTCTAACGGTCCAGCTACACTGTTCGCAAAAACGGCTATGGGGGGAGTAACCTTTCAGATCTACGAGGTATCCCGTCAAAATGCGGTTCGCTCTAAACACCGTTAACGCCTTGTCATACTTCCTACTGCAATCTCTTTAGCCTGTCTCAGAAAGGTGCATAAAATGTGCGAGCTCGGGATAAATCTCCAAACAATTAAACAAACTAGGGTTGGCCAGAATTTTCAGCTTCTGCTGCTGCCAACTGGTCTGGATTATCCTTTTTTTTCTTTCTGTTTGGTCAATCTCTGAGATGTTTCTTGAGTTTTTCATCGGAATAAGTGCAAAATAGACAGCGGCACATATTTGCCAATTATCCCGTTCAAAGCACCCGTTTTATCGTACGAACTGAAACTGTTTCAAGTGGCTCAAGCCCCTGGTTATAGCGGCATTTCTATGGCACTTTTGTCAAGGACAGGACGCACTCCGTCCCATTGTCTTGGAAGTTCATGACATGCAAGTACTCCAAATCTCAACCCAGGTTGAAACACCCTGTTGCAGAGAAACGTTACATTTATTCCTCAAACCCCTCAAACCCTCAAACCTCCTATCCTCTAGGAATTCGATAACATGTTTCCTCAATTTGGAAACCATTCGGGTGCATGGGTTTCGGATCTCCCATAATGAGCTCACCCGTACAGTGAAGAAGAGGCCCAGCAGTATTACATGGTTACCGGCCAAATTCCAGCTACCATGTTCCAATGCGTTGGCCTTTAGCAATCTTATAAATAAACTTGTTATTCAAATAGACTTTGTGCAAAGGACAAATCAGACGGGATTTCCAGGGTAAAACTATTGTGGATCCTAACAGTCGATGATAAAAAAGGCCAAGGGCGCAATATGCCAGGGTGACTTACTTTTTGTTTCCTTAATGGAGTCAATACTGCGCGCTTGTGGATCAGAAATTCGACTTTCTTAGTCTTGGTTGTTTACGCCTTTGACATCAAAAGTGGGTTGCTCCCTCCTGCGGGCTTTGCGGACTAAGTTCTGGCGCCCAGCCAGCTGATTTTCCAACTGATGCGTCGGAAAGGAGACTCAGAAGCTGAAAAACTGAACGTATTTAAACAGGCAGATAGGATGATCGGGTGTGTGTTTGGGTCCCATCTGACGGTGAGTTAAAAAATGTCCTAAATCTGTACAACCTGACAACTTCTAGTCAGGAAATACTTGTTCGTTGTTTAGAACTGCCCTTATCCTTTGCAGATGACGTTGGTTCCCAGTTGTTAGGTGAGGCTCTAACTGCCAAATTAAAGTACTAGCCGAGACCGCCAAATAGGGCTCACAGTGCTGCACAATCAGTCAGATGAGGGCTTCTCATCTACTGATGGACGTGCGCACTAACGTAATGAGAGAAAAGTCTATCTGGCTTTGAACATTTATGGACATTAATTTATCTGTGCGTTTTGGCGTCTCCTGCTATCCTCACATGCACAATAAAATGGCGCATTTTGTCTGACCTGAAAGACACCAATGGCAACTCTCTGTAGGTCCACTATGAAAGTGGAAGCAAAATGCCCTGGGGTCAAGCAAGACAGCCGCGTGTAATCGCACTTTCAGTTTGAAAGCCGAATGCCCCGTACTTTCGCAACAGCATTATGTCTTATCTAATTATTTACTGTTCTTAGAAGGTCTGCAGTTTTCGTTAAAAAATAACAGAAGGCTGCTCCTATTAAACACTATCTGGAAGACGGGAGGAAGAATTTGAGCACATACATTGCTCAAAATTCGGACCAAAAAAAGTGTCATGTTTAAAAAGTTGAGGTAGGAGATGGATATGTGTGTGTCCCCTCTACCAGCACTCCATCACCGTCTCCGTGCGTCATCAACTTTAGAGGTATGACTTTGACAATCTTCCTGACAGCCCGTTGGTCATCACCCACCGGAACCTGTTACCCGATATTTTATAAGCGATTGCTGTGAGATTGTTGTCTACTGCCCGACCCGCTTGCGTTTATGGAACGGCTGGCATAGCCCTGCACTTTCTATTAATATATGCGGAAGCATCCGCGTGTAGACAGACAAACCGACATACCAGCCAGGCGCGTTTGTTTGATGTTTGATCCTTGCTCTTCTTAAATTAGTTAAACGATAAGTACATGTCTTTCGTGGGGTAGTAATAGTAGACTAATACCAACCTTTGTCTTGCAGAGAGAAAGCTTTCAGTAAAAGTTCTCCTGCAATATCGGGTGTAGCCTGCTTCTTTGCCTAAAGCAACATACAGGGGGCTCTAAGCTTTTTAAACATCAACTTAGATTTTGGGAGGCCTGTCAAACAAGTATTCATAATTTCGTGGAATTTTCTAAATAATTAATATGATGCTGTTCAGAAATCAGGTAAGAACTAGATACAAACTGACGTCCTATGGTTCCTCTCAACCACCCGTGAGACTTCTAGTTTAAAGAATTGCTATCTTAGCAGAACACATCGCACACTTAGTTCTTCCCCTCTATACATATTTACAATTTTATACTTTCACAATGACTCTCAAAGTTCATTCGTGTCCTTAACATAAACGCACAAAATCCTTTCGAAGCGCATTACTTGCAATGGCTTTCCAGTCAAATGCGTTAAGACTGCCTGACAGTATGTGTAATTAAAGGCCGTTTCATGCGCCGAGCAAGATGGTTAGTTAACTCACTAATTAACCAGTGGTTGCAACACCTATTTACTGTCGACATCAAATTTAATTCAACAAGAGTCTTTAGCAAGAATGCCCGTAAAATAATCTCGATTACTTTTGTTATGTGCAAGTTTGTGATCTAAAAATCTTTACTCGAAGAAAAGGAACGTTTTCGAACGTAATTGTATCCATGAACAGATGAATTTTTTTGGAATCAGTGCGTGCTTGTTAAAAGATGTTTGGAAATGTATATAAAAGGTTCCTTGGTCACGTGAATGAGTATCTAGAAGTCATATAATTTCGGATTTAAAACCGTGTCCGATTCTATCAAGAGTTTAAACAACCCTTGCATTGACCATGAACATGAACATGCCAATCTTGTCGGTTTCAATTACATCGTCGACAGCACACGACAACGGGTCTGGGAAACTCGAAGCGCGCTCCGGGGACCGAATGCTGAACGTCAAGAAAAACGTTCCATGTCTTGATGGACTGTGCCGAAGCAGATTTTAAGCAGAACTTTATTAGAACGCCATCAAGTGGACAACGAAACCCGATCGAGTACAGCAACAACGAATTCAAGAGACCCTCTACGGAGGACGTCCCCAAACCGCCTCATACATCTTTAATGAATGGTATGAGACATCTTTGAGTGTTGACTTTCTCATTTGAGGCGGAACCGATATAAGCGACCAAGCGAGTTCCAGGAAGCTGTTCTGATAAAAAGGGTGCGATCATCAAAACAAGAAGTCTATTGGTCTGCATTTTGGACCTTTATCTGCAACCGTCTCGGATACTGGTTTCGAGTAAGAATCCGAACCGTCAGGCCAATAAACTTCTTGTTCCAGTGATCGCATCTACTTCTTCGGAACCAATGTATTTCATTCCAAGGATGGATTTTTCCCAAAGGCAGTCATTTGGTCAGTGTATTTGCGTCACTGATCCATAACTACCAACCATCCGGGATGACGGACCAAATTAATATCCGATGCATGACAGTCGATGTTCGACTTTTAAACATTGTGAAAACCGATTTCAAACTCTGCAAATAAATTAAAAACCCCCTAATCACCTTGAATTCTCCTTCACAACTTACAAACCCTGTCAACAGGTGACCCAATCATACCTTTGGGCCACGGTTGGGCTAGGTGTGGCTCTCGACCAGCCCCATTCCGGATTACTGCAGAAACAATTCCTTGTTACAAAATATGCATTTGACCGCTAAAGTAAGTAATATTAAGACCGAAATGCATAAAATTAATTATATAAAATAGCCTTCATCGTCTAAACGTCCAATCATGATGGCACGGTTGGGCTAGGTGTGGCCTTGGCCCAATCTCATTTCCAGAATAATGCAGAAATAATTCCACGTTGTAAATTAAGCATTTAACCATTAAAGTAAACTATATTAGGACCATATTATATTGAACTAACCATACAAAGTAGCTCTCATTGTCTAAACGAATTTCGTCTCGTAAAATTTACCTGGAACACACATGCAGGCCGTTTGACCAAAGTGCTGTCCGCGGAACTGCCATTATTTTGACTGCCTTTTTCCCACATACATCTGACCTTAAGTTGGCCAAATATCATGTCCATTTTGCGATTGCCCATAACTTTTTCACGTCGCAGATCTCATTTAATCCCGAAAAAAACTGCATCAGGTTGTTTTTGTCTCATATCGGGCGACTGTCCTAGTTATCCAGATTACCTAGAGAGCCGATGACACATTGACATTTCCCCAGATCAGAAGAGAAAGTTCAACACATGGTCAGTCATCGAAAAGGACAAAATCACTACTGTGTAAATTACTAGAGTTAGATGAATTACGTCAGCCGAAATTTTTCAGTTTGCGCTAAGGCTCATGCGGCATGAACTTTGATTTTCAGCTGCACATTCTTATAGGCCGGGATATTGCTTTGATGAGTCTGTAATTCTGATGAGCATTCGGCATATCTCTAATGCTAACATGATAGTGTCATTCGATTTCTGCGGCAAGGGACGTTTTGTCTCAGCTGTATGCTAGAGCTCAATCGAAAACCCTTTTTCCAGAACGTATAGCCATATACAGTGAGTGACCGATCTCATGGAATGTTGATCGAAATTCGGAAATGCATTTTCGATTAGGAAGAATTACTTAGGTACCGTTACATGATTGATTATCAAGCGGCATAATACTATAATGTTGCGGACTCGTCAGGATGTGGGCTTTTGAATGCACCTCTCTTTAACCTCCTGCAGTAACTGCACTTGGTAAGAAATGACTACTTAAGAGGCATGCAATTTAAACATAGATTTTAGGTGGTTTTATAAATTCAGCTATATATTATAGGAAACATGCACAAAATATGCTTTCTTTTGCTCGTTCGGTAGAAAATCACGTTATCTTTACATTTCATGCATTTCACTTTAGATTCGAACCCGGGATCTTTGCTCCACACTTGGGGTTGGGTATGACTGGCTGATGACGGCTAATAGACCAGAAATGGCCATTCCGGTCTCCCTTGTCTTCGTCGGTACCACCTCATCTATATCTACTACTAGTCGCTGTGCAACTGCCTGCAAGGGTTCTAGTATGAGCCCCAAGGCACAACGGAACGAGCATGTTCCGTAACCTGATCGGCAAGCGCCCACTGTCATAATATATATATATATATAGGCAGAATGATATTACCGACAAAGACAAGGGAGACTGGAATGGCCATTTCTGGCTTATTAACCGTCGTCAGCCAGCCATACCCAAGCCCGAAGTGTGGAACACCCGAGCCTCGAACTCGCGACCTGTTGGTTTAGAAGTCAACGTCTCTACTCACCGGGCACAACAGAACGAGTGAGTTCCGTAGGAACGATCGGTGAGCGCCCCCTAACATTGTATATTCCCGATCGAAAACCGACAGGGCAACGGGCTCGTGGCCCCGTGAGTAGAGGCGTTGACTTCTAAACCAACAGGTCGCGAGTTCGAGGCTCGGGTGTTCCACACTTCGGGCTTGGGTATGGCTGGCTGACGACGGCTAATAAGCCAGAAATGGCCATTCCAGTCTCCCTTGTCTTTGTTGGTAATATCATTCTGCCTATATATATCATGCGCCCCTGCGCGGCTGCTGGTTGTGCTCGAGAGAGAGCCCTTAAGGCACAACGGAACGAGTGAGTTCCGTATGAACGATTGGTGAGCGCCCCCTAGCATCACAATATATATATATATGATAGATATATACATATATTAAAGGTATTATACCGTACTCCCGACGTAGATACTTGCTAACAGGACAGACACGTGTTTCGCTGATATTCTGCCGCTGTGTGACACAGCTGCGAGGGGTTCGGCTTTCAGTGAGACCCCCAGCGTTCTCTAGCAGTTTCTGGCATACAAATTCCAGAGAATAATCAAGCGAATAATTTCAGAAATTACTCAGTGCAGGACCTAGAGCTAAATCTCCGGGATATGAATTTTTAGGGTTAGAACCGAAATTTCAATGAAAATTTGAGTCGAAGACAATCAACTACTGTGGATTAACCACATAATGCCCATTCTACAAACAAGTAGTACAACGAGTAGTATGAAATCCACATAGTAAAGATATTATACCTTTCTCCCGACGTAGATACGTGCTAAAAGCCCAGACACGTGTTTCGCCGATATTCTGCCGCTGTGCGACACAGTTGTTTGAGTCGAAGACAATCAACGACGGTATAATACCTTTACTATATGGATTTCATACTACTCGTTGTACTACTTGTTTGTAGAATGGGCATTACGTGGTTATTCCACAGTAGTTGATTGTCTTCCACTCAAATGTTCATTGAAATTTCGGTTCTGATCCTAAAAAGTCATGTCGCGGAGATTTAATTTCAAGTCCTGCACTGAGTAATTTCTGAAATTATTCGCTTGATATATATATAAATATCGAAGTCGAATGTGTGCTTCGACTTCAAATTATATTTCTTGGGATGCCTACCTTCCAACATATATATATATATATCATGTTCAAAGTCTAAAAAAATCATTGACAACAAACGTTCCCTATAAACTGAATGCGGTATGATGTTAGCAGTCAGATCTAGGCAAGCAGCTGGCACAGTTTGCTTTTGGATGATGGTAGTTTAGTGGGTTTTCACAACTGTGCCCCACAACGGCCAATGCGAGTGTTACAGTAGATGACCTAACTCATGAAATGGTGAGATCGGTATTTGAGTTGGTGAGACTGCATATGTTTTGTGTGGTTTTTCTTGTTTTTAGAATTGAACTTTCCACGAAAGCACACTTTATAGACACCAACATTCAAGAACTGTCGACGCCTGATGATTTGGACGGCCATCAAATTCGGAGAGCGAACGTTCTGGCGTTCAACAGCGAAGGCAATAAATGACAAGGTGTTCATGGACATCGTAAAGGATGCCTTCGGTTACATGGGCTTTTATAAATGTCGCCTGGACACCGTAATGTTGCAGGATAATGCCCCCGTCCACGCTCAAAGGAGTTGTGATTCCAATTCAGCTTACGACTATAATCTAATATTTTAGACATCAGCCAGCCTCTCCGCCTGCGGCCTTCAAAGCATTTTTATTCCCGCTAACAGCCCAGACCCAAATCCCATGAAAAAATGTTTTGCACTAATTAAAAGAAATTGGGACAAGGCAAGAAATCGTCTTTCTGTGGAACGAAAGTCAGAATTTTTGTTTTATAATTAAATAGCTGAAACCACCTTAAACAGCTTGGTAGTCTCCATGTCCTTTCACCTTACGGCAACATTGAAAGCCATCGACGAAGTACTGATAAGTTGTATTTGTTACTTTTTTATCATTTGGTCGTTTTATGACGTCTCCCTTCTCTGTTGGCAGTTATTTTAGGCCTTGAATAGTTGACCTGTCATAGAGTCGTTTTTTGATTTGGTAGCTTTTCCTAAAATAAATTATTTCTTAGTCAATAGATGATACTATATAAATCAAACTGTGCCTTATTTTGAAGCTCTGTCGTATCTTTAACGCGCTATAACTTTCGTGGATGCGGGGTGGGCATTACGTGCGCTACAGCGATTTAGGTTCACAGTTCTTGATCTTTCATCTGATACCAGTAAATACAAATTCCTGCGTTGACCATGCTGCGGTGCACATGGTGGACATTGTCGGCGACGACCTTCGAACTATTGTGTGCGTGTGTGAGTTGTGCCTCTACAAAGGGCCAACCCTAGCACCACCAGCGTCCCGATCGCCCCGATCGGAACTTGCAAATCCATTTGGCCGAAACTGGCGCACCTTCACTAGGAGCCCTAATGCACACCCGTCGCAGTTGCTGCATCTGCCAACATTACACAAAAATATTCGGTCATCGCATAGGTCTATCCGACCATGTGCACTTGCATGCAATTCTTCAACAAAACTGAATTCCAGATCCCCTCATCACGCCTTGCACTATCTGCCCACATTAACGCCCTATTCACATTTGAACCCACACCACACCACGCGCAACACCCCATACCAGGACAAATCACTGCATTCCACCCATCGCCGTCCACGATACATCTCACATCAACACCAAAGTCGCCAACTGCAAGCCGCAGGCACCTTCACCTACCCGGGTAGCATCCAAGTCGACGAAAAAGTGTAGTTTGGAAACTTTGAATGCAATTTTAACGGCAGGTCAAGTTCAAAGTTATTCGGGAATTGGAATAGTTTTGAAGCCGAATTAAACCCTTTTTCGAACATAAAATTGTAAGAAGACGTCCATTTCTACCGAATGAGCAAACGAATGAATATTTTTACACATGCTTTATACGAAATATAATTGACTTTCGAAGGACGTCGAAAATCAATGAAAAAATGTCTGCTACTCGAGTCGTCATTTTTGTACAGAGGGTAGTTCCTGCATGCAGCCGAAAAGAAGTTTGTTCGAAAGTTGACATACTGAAGTATGTGGTACGTTGATTGGTTTTACAACCCTACTTAAATACTCGTTTCGAAAAGAAAACGCATTTCGGAATTTTGGTGGACATTTAATGAGTTAGCCCACCTACTGTACTAGCCAAAAGTCCGGACGCCTATTTTGTTGACATTCCGCCGCTGCATAACACAGTTGCGAGAGGTTCAGACCATCAATGAAATCTCTAGCGTCCCTCTATATTTGGCTGAATGCCAGCTAAGTAAAAAACATGCCTAGGCTTTTAACTATCGCCCGTGCTGTCAATAAGGTGAATCTTGCAACGGTCACAGCATGCTATAAAAAACAATACCTCGGACGATATTTCGAAAGAAAAGGCCTTCCTCTTTCATGTTAAAGCTGGTGATCTGTTGTGCTGCAGGAAGGTCCATCGCATTGGACAGAAAGTCTCAATACCCTCGAAATATTGTCTAAGGCACTACATTAGTTTTGATTTCACTATGTTTGGATCATGACACCGTAAGCATCGAAGTTCCTCAAGTCTAAGCACTTCCCAAGGTACACTTTCGCTTTTCAACTTGACACGGTAGGTGAAAAGAGTACGCTTAATATAGCATATTGTTAAAAAAAAACAGTTAAAAGATAAAATCTTTAGGGCATTTTGTTCGATTTGACACTGGTCTTTAGGGATCTTTTCTAAAATTGGCAAAAGAGGATGGTTTTTTATAAATGCAGAGAGTTTAAAATATCTGGTGTCTTTTTCTAAACCAGCCTGATATAATAATTCACTTGCATTGGATCAAGAAGCGGAGAATAATTTCCCCTTCGATTCCAGGAGTCAATAACATTTTCAACCTACGCTTTAGCCCCAGTCGCCAGGTAGCAGAGTTTATGCTTAAAAGTACTATGATTACGGGGAAAAAAGAAGTCGCTTTAATAGCAGATTTTCTTTTAGCGTGCCCACTTGACCCAAAATGAATGTCTGCCTGTTACAATGACGAAAATTTAAAACGAAGACCCTGCAGATTCTCCCAAAGCCCAACGGTACTTGCCAAGTATCTACAAACCAGTAAAAGTACTTCCATTGGCTAAACTCCATTTCGCCGAAGGCAATCATCTACACAAACTGTTAGCCAGTCTGTGGCCGTTTAAACTCTCATAGACAACTCCCAAATGATTTAAACCAACCAAGTGTCTGCTCTAAAATTACTGGATAAAATGGTTGTGACAATGTGCTTTTCTTTTCCTAATTGTATCTCTTATTTAAGTGCTCTTCAAAGACTTATAAGTATGTCCAATAAAGTAAAAACCAACGGCGAAGCAAAATCTATTTTCCCCATAAAAGGCAGAAGTCAAAGAGCGAAATTCTATTTTGAGGTTGCCTTCTAAAGGGTCCCTTACCGCTGAAGAAACTTTATGGCAAAATCAGTGTGAGGTGGTTCAGAGAAAAGACCTCGAGTAATTTATGCTGACACCCGTCATCTCCGTTGATGCCAATTCCATCGAACAAACTTTCGTCAACCAAACAGTGTGAAAGTGGTAAAGTTTCTGACGGCTAACTGTAGGATATATAGACTAGTGTTTTTCTTAAACTTACACGCTGCGTAACGCTAACCAACTGCGATTCTTCATCTCTCGCTTCTAAGGGATCAGCTTATAGAACCCAGTAAAGGTCTGCAGTAGATGTGCTATCTCCGGCAATGTCCACAAAAATTCTAAACCGCGTTTTCAAGTTGAAAAAAATTGCTTGAGTGGCGTTGTTATCTGACTTATCGCGCCGCATAATCTCCAGATATTTGACACACGGGAGAATACCGTCTTTTGAAAGACCGTCTTTTTGACCGCTTACATGAATTATAATCTGTAAAAAACGACTATTTAAATGGTATTAATTTCCCGATTGATTTTCGGTCGCTTAATAAATTTGAATATAGTTTATAAAAAACATCGACAAAAATGTTCTTTTTTTGCCCTCAGACCTTTCAATTTTACACTTGGAGATCGAGTCTAATTTGGTTTTAAAATAGTTTGCACTTACGAGTTTTTTTAAGATCATGAAATGTTTGGTCATGCAGCATCGCAGCAACAGGTCCACAATTCTGTTTATTAACTGCAGAACATGGTCAGAATCCAATACAAAAGGTTATGAGCTCTATATAAGACCTTCTTACTGGAATATAGATAAGTATAATTTTTCTTACATGAAAAGTATACAGCTGGTAATTCGCAAACCCCGAATAAAAGTGTAACGCTGGGCGAGTGTCGAAATTATCCTGGGGCTGAAAAACGTTTTCAAAACTAAATTGTGCTTTTTCTTAATCGAAATATTTAAAAAAAGAAGAGCATTTTTATGCATAGCTATTTATTAAATGCAGTACGTCATCTATCTCATGAAACCCGATAAAGGAAACTGACATAAGAATTTTTGGACGTCTTAAACTTTGCACATTTTGCTCGATCATCCGGATTCTTCAAGTAAATGTCTTTTCTTGTGCAGAAATTATGTTCATGTGATTTTATCAAACAAAATGTTCATAAATTTGAGCGCAAATGGACGTTGCGGTACATTTGGGCAATTTTATATGCCAATACTTGTCCTGGGCTTTAGTGGGGCATAGAGCGTGTTTTTAATTAAAAAAGAGAGTAGTTAACGTTCAAGAGTTTTAATAAACAGAGGTTGCCGGACTTGAAAATCGATTTCTCGTGTGATGCTAACCGTGGAAATTATCTTTTTAAAGCAAAGTTTTTTTTATTCGACGCAAATGTTTTATCGAATTTTAGAAGTCATATTAGCATATCTGTGCGAACTGCCGTTCTGAAGCGCAGTAATAACACACACACACAGGTAAATCTTAGTTTAAATTGGTTGGCACATTTTGCCGTTAGGAAAATTCTACTTCTTGTCACAGAAATGACTGCCACCTAATAGTCATTTCCAGCTTTCGACATATCAGACTACTTGACGTGCAGATTAGCTCCTGAACATAACTACCTCTGAAACAAAACAAGCAAATCATTCTCAATTCCTGCAAAATATCAGTATATATGAGCACTCTGCCCAGCATTCATCATTATAAAACAGAACGTAAAAGTGAGGAAAGATAGTGAAAACAACCACAATATAAAGCTTAGGGAATGTACTTACGTTTAAGGCAGAAACATCTTATTATTGTTTATAAACGTAAAGAAAACGGCCAAAAGTGTCGATTTAGTTGGTTTCAACATGCGAAAGTGTAAGGGCACAGAGTTCCATCAACGGGGTAGAGTACTGAACGACTTCTTAAAGAAGTGATTTATTATGGAAAGTTGTCTAATTGATCGAAGACATATTCACTGCTGTCTTTCGTTGTGGGCTGCCATTTTATTCGATAATGGAGTTGTATGTTTGAGTGTGTCGTCAACACTGACCCATACGACCTTCTACATGACAAAGAACGCCTAACCGCCTGCTAACTCAGTAAGTGTCTTCACGACGCATCTAGTTTTTGATTTTTAAACGGATACATGATATAGAATCAGTCTTTATGAGCGGTTGGAGAAAACACGGAAAATAACAAATTTATTAGCGATATTTCAAGGCTGATCTGAATCTGAACGTAATCCAGAAAAAGCGAAAAGCGCAAATTAATTTAACGGAAGAGGCATTCCCTTTATAAGCAGGAAATGGATCGTTTACCACTACACCTCTCAATTCTACTTTATTAGTTACCGATCGACCGAGCAGCATGTGACCTTATGAAAACCTTTGTTCCTACGACGTACCCATCGGTGAAAGTGAGCCACTGCCTCGGCTGTAAGTAGCACCCGTTTGCGTAGGCCGCTTGGGAAGCTTGCTGGTGTCCGACAGACAACCTGAGAAGTTTCTTTGGCATCGAATCGGTGACTCGTATCCACAGGATGTGCGAGAATAGAGCTCACTTAAGTAATCTGTTGTGAACGCGAAGGACAGGATTGCCACTCCCAGACTTTTGGATATCAGGACAAGACGGGAGTTATGGAAGAATTAATAATTAAATGTCAAACGACCTGACTGTCCAACACATGTCACGCGCGTCGTGTTGAGACGAATTCCTTTCATTCAGATAAACAAGCAGAAAGTTGAAGAATGGTAGAGGTAGTTAAATGCAAGATAGTGTGGCGCCTCGGCACAGTCACCCCCATCCCTCAGGGACCGAAGGGCGGCGGAAAGGACGCAGACGATATATACAAGTCTAAAAAAACTCAGAGGGGAGGTAGGGAAGCAGCGGGTAGGGGACCACAGGCCTAGTCCGACGGAAAGTCCGTAACAGATGCTTTGGGGAACCACACACTTACGAACTCCTCACGATTGGCTCTTTGAACGCGGTATATCTTCGTCCCTCGAGAAAGGACCCGGAATGGGCCGTCATAGGACGGCTCCAGAGGCCGACGGACTCGATCACATCAAAGGTAGACGTGAGAGCACGTTACCAAATCCTTCTAGAGATGAGACCGAGAGGTGTAGGACTCGAGCGGAACCGGAGCACGCGTCCGAATAAACTGCCGGAGGCGATGCACGTGGTTGGTATTTTCCTCCACCACACCTCGCAGGGTTGGCGAGACTATCTCACCGGTGACACCATAGACCAGTTCAGCTGCGGAGAAGCCAGTGTCCGGCTTGTGGGCGAAGCGGATGCCCAAGAGGACCAGGGGAAGATTGTCTGTTCAATTCTCCGGAACATCCGCGGCGCGTAAGGAAGTTTTCAACTGGCGGCGAAACTGGCAGCCGGGTAATAGACTGTCCTTCGGATGCGTGTACAGCCTAAAAAAGAGAGGAGAATCTGGCGGAGATTAGACTCAAACTGGAAACCGCGGTCAGTTGTGATAGTGGACGGTGCACCAAAGAGAGCAACTTAACCACTCAAGAAAGCTTTGGCCACTGTTAGAGCAATAATTTCAGGCAGGGGGATAGCTTCTGGACACCGGGTGAACCGATCCACACAGGTGAGGAGATGGGAACAACCATTGAACAGAGGCAGGTGGCCTCAAGTGTCCAGATGAACGTGGGTGAATCTTGCAACAAGATGGGGGAGGGTGACAACGGGGGCCTTGTTGTGTCTTTGGACCTCACTCCGTTGACAGGCGATACCTTGTCCATGCTTTGAGGTCCCTCTGCATCCCAGGCCAGACGAAGCGGTTGGATACCTGCTTGTCGGTAGCTCGACTCCCAGGATGAGGTAGATTATGCAGGGAGGAGAAAAATTTGCGTCGATGGGATGATGGCACAAATGGACGATGGGGAGGGGTGGATGCATCTCATAGAATGATGTCGTTGCCAGTTGTCAATGGTAGCTCCTGAAGTTTGAGTCTGGAAACATCCTCATCACAGAGTAAACCGGCACGGCGCTGTTCAGCGGACATCTCAGCGAGGTGAAAACTGGAGGTGGGCGACAGAGAGTCTGCACAGTGCGCCAGCCGCCTCATTCCGTGACCCGTCGGGAGTTTAGTTTTTCAGAGTGGAAGTGCTGAGCAAAGGCTAGTGGCTTATTATTTGTGAACATTGTGAGCTCTAGACCTTCCAGTAAATTACGGAAGTGCTTCGTGGCAAGACAAACGGCAAGAAGTTCATGTCCGAATGCGCTGTAGCGGGTTTCGGCCCTGGCTAATTTCCTGGAAAAGAAAGTCAAAAACACAGTAGAATCTGTCAGGCGTTGTTGGAGAATCGTGCCAACAGCAACATCGGAAGCACCAGAGATATGGGTGCATCAGCATGAAAGTGAGTCAGGAGGGTGGCATCAGCCAGAAGGGCTTTTATCTGCTCTATTGACGTACATGCTGCGCGCCTAAGTTCAAAGGTGCGCTTATGCCCTGTGAATAGACTGGTCAGTGGAAGGATTGTATCGGCACATTTCGAGAGCGACCAGCGATAAAAGTTCACCATACCGAGAAACCGTTGCAACTGGCGCTTCGAGGTAGGGGTGGAAAGTCCTGAATGGCAATGACCTAGGAGGGAAAAGACCGAACGCCGTTGGGGTCGATGTGACAACCTAAGAACCTAAGAGATATGGCTCATAGGACATATTTTGCGGGATGCAGGGTGACACCTAACTGTTGAAATCGGTCGAAAAGTAGGGAAAGGTGTTGAAGATGTTTGTCAGCATCCCGACTGGTGATTATGACATCGGCAATATAGGCATAAGCAAACGGAAGGTCAGGTAAAACATGGCCGCTGAAACGTTGAAAAGTCTGTGATGCATTTCGGAAACCAAATGGCACACGAGGAAATTCAAACAAGCCAAAAGGTGTCGTCACTGTCGTTTTGGGAATGTCCCCAGCCATAACCGGAATTTGATGAAAAGTTTGAACCGAATCGATCTTCGAGAAAACGGTTTTGCCACTAAGAGGTCCGGCAACGTCCTGAGGCGAGGAACCGGATACCGATCAGGCATATTAATGTTTTTCAGGGCTCCTTACTCGAAACAAGGACGCCAATCATCCGTTGGTTTAGGAACTATTTGAAAAGGAAATTCGCAGTGATATCAGACTGCCAACTAATCCACAGTTGCAAGATGTGGTCAAATTCAGCCTTAGCAGTCGCAAGATTGGTGGGTTCAAGACGGCGGGAATGAGAGAAAACAGGAGAACCAGTCGTTTTTATGTGCTGAACAATATCATGAGGCGGTAAGGAGTCAGAAAAGTGGAGTTTCGTGAGCGTAGGATATTTTGCTGAAAGTTTATGGAATTGACTGTCAGGGTTCGGGTCAAGGACTGTTAGGCGTTGGAAGCTAAGAATGAATTAAAACCGTTGATGGAGAGGGCAGTGACGTGATCATAAAGGCTAAGTTACCTACAATCAATCAGACGGTCGGAAACGACTGGAAAGTCAGCACAAAGAATAGCAATGGAAACATCAGCCACCACAATGAGCCAAGAGAAATTTTGCCTGCGACCAAAGTCAAGGAGAGGAATCGGGATCTTAAAGTCGCGATGTGGGTAGCGTTTACAGCCTAGAGAACGAGACCATGGTTGGGGCGATGTCAGTCGGCTGGGGTAGGAGGGATAACATTAATCCGAGCGCCATTGTCGACTAAGAAACGTCTTCCACGCGTGTTATCACAGACACAAAATGTGCGACCGCTAGAGATATCATAGTGCTCGATCGAATTTACTCCCTAGCCACGGAGTTTCCCTGCGAGGACTTGAAGGAGCAGGGTGAGACACAGTGACGCGCCTTATCGCCAAAGTTTACATGCTACTAGCATAGGTTTGCGGTCCTAAGGCGAGAGCGGGAACGACGACGGTCACGGCTAGAGGAATGTCGAGATGGGCTGGCAGATCGACGCAGTGCGAAGCGGCAACAGTCGTCGACATTTGGGAAATCTGTGTCTTCAGCTAGGCCAGGTCAGAGGTGGACGAACAGAAAGGTTGGAAACCTGAGCAAACGTCGAAGATGACAGACGCTCAACCCCATCATACAATCTGCCATTTCGGTTAGTTTTGAGATAGCTAAATCATCCGACCCGGAGGCCGAGATTGTTTGCACCTATGTCGGCAGATGTTCTAAGAAAATCTCTTTAAAGGATTTATCGTCAAGGACCATGTTCCCAACAAGATAACGCATACGACGCAGGAGTTCCGACGGCTGGTGACCACCTAGAATCTCTTCTTTTAGGAGTGCTTGATGACGCTGGCAATCTGAGACTAAGGTCAGACCAAGAAGTTTGGTCTTTAACTTCGTGTAGGGAGCATTAATCGGGGAATTACGCGAAAATATCTGCAGTTGGAAAGAATGGTAGGAGGAAGAGCTTCGACCAACTTATAATACTTATCATTTTCTCGTGTTAACTTTGCACAGTGAAACGTTTCCTCAGTACGAAAAAGTGTTCTGGCGCATGCTTCCAGAAGTCTGGGCGAGACAAAGCAACTCCACTGAGAGAGAAAGTGGCATCGTTAGAATCCGTAGAGAGCATAGCGGTAGACACAATCAAAGAGGACGGACTATGTACATGCAGTAAATCCAAGTCCACAGATAAGAGGCGTAGGCGTGAATGTCGGAAGGGTCACAACTGTTGTAAAATCAAAGGGCACGATTGCAAATCCCAGAATACGGATATCAGAACCAGACAGGAGTTGTGAAAGAATAAATAATTAAATGTCAAACGACCACGCACGTCGCATGGAGCCAAGTTCCTTCCATTCACAAAAACAAGCAGTAAGTTCACGAATGCTGAAGATGTCGGTAAATGCTAGATACTCTGGCGCCTCGACGCGATTCTTTTAAAATTGAAAACACGCTTCAAAACTCCAGTAAACGTTTCTTGAGATAGCACATCTACTGTAACTTGCCTTGGAAGTCAGCGATAAGGGAATATGGATTAAACCCATAGTTGAAAATTTCTTTGCCAACTACCAAACGGGTGAATGTTTGCTACCAATGTTTCCGTCTAGATTTTCAATTCGATTCGACTGAAGATTAAGAGCTATGTAGGAACAAGACCTGCACGGTTTGCATGTACGTTTCACACATACTAGAAAATACGCAAAAACTACCCAGCTGAGCCATTCTGTGTGGAATTTTTCTAGGTAACACTGAGAGCATTTCAAAAGGCAATATTTTTGTTTCACCTCATGACTAATCAATTATCGCCTTTTTCGATGCGCGCAACCAACGTCTTTTCATCACACGAAGGATTGTTTAACAACAGTTTAACATGCTTTGTTTTCCAAAACTAACAAAATACTGCGTGACATCTGACTGGACTGGCACATAATTATAAGATACTTTCGTCGTGAAACCAATAAAAAATGCATTGGAAGAACAAAACCTACAATTTTAGTAGGGGATTTGCGGCGACCTTCACGGGCAGAGTGTGGACTTAATAATTCTAATTCTAACAATTCAAATTTTAATTCCAAGAGTATGTCAGACAGTTACATCATTTGACATGCCTATCTGGCTGACTGCCTGAGGGTGTAAATCAGCCAACTTTATTAACTATCTACAAAAAGGACGCACGCCAGAAAAAAAAGCGGGCGAAACATTGCTCAAGACCCTCATCCCTGAGAACATTTTTATAAAATGGACTATCAATCAGTCTCCACACTTGAACTCGTATTGCTGTCATTGAGGTGACCACCCTTCAGCCAGGCAACGCTTCAGTCGCATATCATCTTTCATCATTACAGTGAGTGACCGATCTCATGAAATGCTGGCCGAAATTCTGAAATGCGTTTTCGATTTAGAAGAAGTACTCAGGTTTGATTGTAGTACTGATTATCGGGCGGCATAGTCCACTAATGGTTCGAACTCGTCGGGATTTCGGCTTTTGAATGACCTTCTTCTCGATCTCCCGCAGAAACCACAGCCGGCGAAAAATGACTACCTAATTAGCATGCATTTTTCGCATTGATTTTCGATGCTCTTGTAAATTCAAGTATATTTTATAGAAAACATGCAAACAAATATGCTTTCTTCCACTCATTTGGTGGTAAGTCCCGTCGACTTTACATTTCATGCTTAAAGACAGGATATATTTAGGTTTTATTAAAGCTGTCCAATCCCCGAATAATTTTAAGTCAGATCGGCCGTTGCATTAGCGTTTGGCGATTTCATTCTACAAAGCGCATGCTTTCCGCCTAAGGAAAATAATTCATTCCTCTGTCTTTAAAAAGACCCCATTTATAGTTCATGAAATTTTGCAATGAGAGCGGACTATGTTATACCTTTCAAGGGGAACAATGGTAAACCGACAGGCACGATGCTGTATGAATGCACATTGCACGGTCTTAAAAATCGCATAATTAAAAACTTCTTTAAAACCTAAATAAACCCTGTCTTCATCATATAACGTTGACGTGATGTGCCACCAAATGAGTAGAAGAAAGCATACTTTTATGCATGTCTTCTGAACAGTATATTTGAATTTATAGTACCATCGAACAACAGTGCAGACAACGCGTGCTAATTCAGTAGTTACGTTTTGACGAGTGTAGGTTTTATAGAAGATGGAAAAGAAGTGCATTCAAAAGCCGAAATTCTGATGAGTCCGAATATTGCTGGATTATGCCGCATGATAGTAAATATTACAACCGCCTCTAAGTAATTCTCTCTAATCGAAAACGCATTTCAGAATTTCTGCCAACATTTCATGAGATTGGTTACTCACGGCATGCCCAATTGTCACAAAAATGAATTCCCATCAGCGTCTGAAGATACAAGGGAATCAACTGCAGGTCGCCGTGTCCACTTGTCTACTGCAAGGTCATTGTTTTGAATTTTCATCGCTAATAACTTACCCTAATTTTGCGATCGTTGTTTTCTGCAAAGGAATTTTCCTCAATATAGTAATCTCCTTTGAGGCAAACATTTGCTCAAGGATTTACCTCTTGTCATTTCATGCAATAATCACGATGCGACTAAGGATAAACTGTCGTCTCTAATTCGTGTAACATATGCAACTGGCTGGGCACAGTTTCATTTTACAGTCAACTTTCTCGGATAATTTGACTGTCCCTCCCACGCTTGATGAATTCGATTCTGCCATTGTCCGCAAAAAATTGAAAGGACATGGTTGGCAAACGAATGCATATCCTACCTGCCTTCACCCAGAAATGCAACTTCTTCCAATATTTTTGAGACACTTATTATTAAAATGCCTTATCCACATGATCATATCAATCTGCCTCGAAGAAGAGTTAAGTAAGGTTTCATGGGTTCTACTACTATATATATTCATACCATATGCAGACCACTTTCTTGAGCCTCTTGCATAGTCGTTCCCAACATGCATTGACAGTCGAGCGTTTTATGTTGCTAGTGTTCTGAGAACAATTTAGACCTCTCGCCTCTGAGATAAGTATTTAAGAAAACTACCGACAAATCTGATATGTTTGAAGCAAATGTCAGGTATGCAAAAAATCCCGTCAAATGGAAGACCTTTTACCTTATTTTTTCTCTTCGGACAGACCCAGCGGGGCAAATGCACGTTCAAACGGCTCCGAGCATAAAAAGAAATCTTTAGTGTCCATGTGCATGGGGAAACAACCTGACATGGCATTCTGACCGTCGCAGACGATGAGGCGCATCACTTTTTTGGGGGATTGGTCAGCAGTGCAGCTGTTTCTAGCGAGACGTACTTCTATGGTAAAAGACTGTTAATATGACCGGAAGTGTGACTGTGCGCGGTGGCTGACAAGGATAGACAGCCGCCTACGTTTGCCACACACGATACTCCCCTTAATTCCACACATGCCAAACTTCGCTCGGAGGCCACGGATCACACGTAAGGACAGATGCCATAGCAGGCACATTAAGAAGGAATTCGTATAGCCTGACCCTCGGTTCTGAACAGTTGGCCGCCTTCCCAATCACTACAAATCAGCGCTTCATGGAATTAGGCAACGCGTCAGCCAAATTATATTGAGGACTGCAGCAAATTTCCCTGCATGGGGCTCTGGAATTAAGTTAACTTTAAAGATGGTTTCTCCAGTTTTCGCGGCATCCACTATGCCTATCGATTTCGCGCAACTCAATTCTACGTCTTTATATTTATTTTGCTGGTTTGACAGAGGCTTCCAATGTCCATCCGTTGTTACTTTTGTCCTCCCTGTCCGTTAACATCCAGTGTTACGTCGTGATGGAGTCGACGTTCTTAATACCACGAATCAGCCAACCTCACGCTGTGGCGACACAACTGCATCTACAGCGCCAATCAGCTCAGTGTAGATGCTATCACTCTCGTTCTTTCCAAGACTTTGGTGTTAGGTATCATCTCCCCGGGTCCGGTGATATTAAACTACATAATCTCAGCGTCTTCGAACCGTTCAGGGGCGTAGTAAAATTAGCAGACTTTTGCGTCCTCAGGTGGGGTTTTACATTCCGTTGTTATTTGCCCATCGCGCTGTCTTATTGAACAGTTTATGTTATTAATATGCAGTGACTGCAAGCAGTTGTTTATGATATCATGATTTTTAGGACGTCATTTAATTTTGCGTGTTTAGCCCTGTTTGTCTTGCTCAAACTTCTAGATATGGCACTGCTGAGGTACGCAAAGCTGTCCAATTATATAAGCCGAGTTTCATTAGTGTTAATACTGTTTTTTAGCCGGCCATTCGGCGCAAGTTTGTGCACGACCACAGTCTTTCCCGTAGTAACTATGAGTCGACGACTCAAAACTGCCTAGGTGAAGAGACCCACGCTCTGCCGTATGTCCGTCTCGGTCTTTACTCAACCAGCAGTCGCCTCCAAATAAAATATCGTGGACATCGAGCTTAAATCCTTTAAGCTCTGGCCACATATGCTGGATGGTGACTGTATGATGGATGACGTGGATTTCAAGTTGCTTATCAGCTGGGCAGAAAACAAGAGACTAAAAACGGTGTTTCATCTCATTTCTTGCCGCAACTGCTTCCAAGAATGACATATTTTTCATAACGCACATCGTCCTCCCGATATGAAGTTGTTTTACTGCTGCCTGGATCTTCCCGGAAATCTGAATTTAAGTTGTATTTCCTAAAGTTCATTGGTGTTCCTCGTATCGAAATTGCTGTTGAAGCTGGCGCCATTGTTGCAGTTGTCAGATCAGGAAAATCATGTCAACTGTTCTGTGGGGTGTTCAGCTTCATCATTGTGTCTTTGGAAGGCATCCTACCTCAGAAACGTATTCAGGAGAGAGATCTCGAAATGACCGTCTCAGACTCGTCAGTATGACTGTGTAAATAGGCGGTTTTCATCCTTCAAACATCTTTGAATTTGGTGTTGTTTGTCAGAGTAAGCGATCGAGTGAGGTCGGCATTCGTGACGATTTTCAGAAGTCAGTCGATCACTCCTTTGCAAATTTTGGAAAGGTGATTGAGAAGACCTGCTAAGTACTTTACTCAACGCACCTGAATCGGCGGCTCTTCCGACAGATGCATTTCACCGTTTGAGCTGGACACTGGCGCGTTCCCTTTTGCTGGATGTTTGCAGCCTGCTTTGATGACTGACGAGAAGTTGCGGCGCCAGAAAATGCGGCTTTGTTTGAATTGGTCAGGTTGTTGGCATAAATCTTGTCAGTTGCTTGCTAATCTATCCCACCGAGACTGACGAACCAGTGCCTGTGACCTCGACTTACATCGATCACACACGCCTCATCTCCTTACAGTTCACTAGGATATTCAGACGCCTCACGGGACTAGTCGGTCATATGCGAATACTTAACAGATGAGTTCTTCGCAATGTCACTGTAACAAGTCTACCTCCTTTACCTGAAAACCCCGTTACCATTAGCACTACGAAATCGAACACCTCAAGCTTCGCCAACATCATCAGTTTAAAGAAGTCACAGCCCCATCGTGTCCTTACGCCACCACACATTTTTATTATACCCCGGCCCAGTCGACCTTGCAAATCTATCTCCCCGAAACGGGCATATTAGGGCCAAAAGACATAATATACGCCTTTTACACTCGCTTCATCTGCTCACACTGCCCAAGGACACTCGGTCATTGCATGGGTCTGTTTGGCCATGTGCTCCCGCTTAGAAATCTTCGACAAAACGGTGTTCCATATCTGTTTGTCAGGCCATACCCTACCTTTCCACTCATATGCACTTCCGATTTCATACCTGAACCCAGACCTCACCATGGAACATCAGCGCACTTCTCACCATATAAGATCTGATGTGCTTGAACCTATCCCAATATGCTAAAAGTCATGGATTGCAGAGCAGGCAACTGACGGGATACCTCTGTGCTACTGGACAGTATTGTGCGTGTGTTGTGCCCCTAAAACGAGCCACGTGGAATGTGCGCTGGACCAACATGAGGGCTGCATCGGATGCAAGCAGGCGTCCTCGGAAATGCGCACCCATAACAAACGCCAAAAACCAGGGTGCGGCGGCAAGCCTAGCAGCGGGCTCACGCCACGCCAATTAGGATTCCTGTCAACCCGCACGATTTTGTTGTTGAAGATCATGCTTAGACATTTTTGTCGACCAGAGAGTGTGGCGGTAGGCCTAGGCGCGGGTTAACGCGGAGCCCACCACCTGCGGAAGAAGTTGACCTGGATGCCCCGTCGATTGCGTCGTTGGCAGCCACTGGACTCTGTTCTCGTCTGGAGGTGATATCAACAGGACGTACTGGTTACCAGGACGATGGATGGACGGACCGCTATCTCATCCTCTCCAAGACAAGGCTGCGTCTGCAAGGAAGCCACAGGGTAAGCGACTGTCTAGTAAGTTAAATAGAGCACCGCTGTTTTCGCCTACTCATTGCTTACATTTCAGCAATCACCTGATCTAGCGCCTGGAAGATCTGCAAGCCCCAGATGAAAACACCTCCATGGAGACTCGACGGTGCCATGTGCGGAACACCGTCCACTCGACCGCCCTGGGTGTCCTCGGCCGCGCACGTTGTCAGCACAAGGACTGGTTCGACGAAAATGATGTAGTCTTCAGTAACCTGCTCGCCGAAAAGAACAGGCGACATAGGGCTTACATAGACCGCCCGACCAATCATGGCGACCTTCTACCAATGTCGACGTCTTGTTTAGAAACGGCTGCAAGAAATGCAGAACGTCTGAATGGCCTGTAAGACCAGAGAGATCCAGGGGTACGCCGACCGCAATAAAACGAAGAGCTTTTTTCCTGCGAGAGAAACCGCGTTGCTTCACTGCTCCGATGGGTCAATGCTCCTAACGGATAAGTTGCAGATTCTGAAGATCTGAGCGGGGTACTTGAGAAGCGTCCTCAACCGCTCCTCTACATTCTCGGACGCGCCATCGGCCGGCCCTACAAAGTGGAAATCTGTGTCGACCTGGACATCTCACCCCTCTTCCAAAAACCATTAGCGCCGTGCAACAACTCTCCACGGAAAAGCACCAGACCAACCCCATCCGAAATCTAGAAGTACGACGGCTGCCGACTAATGGATCATCTCAGAGCGCTCTTCCAATAGAGGTGACGCCAAGGACAGATCAGTCAGGACTTCAATGATGCGACGATCGTCCGTCATTACCAGCCCGAAGAGGACCGGCAAATTTGTGATAACCACAGAGGCATCTGTTTACTAAATATCACTGGGAAGATTTTCACTCACCTTCTTCTACGTCGCCTAAACAGCAACCTTGAGCAAAAGCTGCCACTGAAAAGCCAATATGGCTTCAGCCGTCACTTCGTGACCATCGACATGGTCTTCACAGCTCGCCAGTTACAGGAAAATGCCTGGCGATGCGACTCCACCTCTACACTTCCGTCGCGGACTTGACGAAAGCCTTCAACACAGTTAATCGCGAAAGCCCGTGGAAAATCATGCAGAAATTCGACTGTCATGAGCGATTTACACACATGGCACGTCGACTCCATGACGGGATGATGGCGGTGTCAGGGGCAACGACGTAGTTTCCGAGGCATTCGCAGCGATCGGTGGAGTAACGCAGTTCTGTGTACTCGTCCACGCCCTCTTCAGCCTCATTTCCACCCCTATGCTGAGGGAGGGTTACCGTGATGATTGTCCTGGGATACGCATCGCCGATTGAAGTTGCGGACCCCTTCTTAATGACAGGCGCATGCAGGTCCCAACGTGGCTATCACCAACCACGGTCCACGACCTGCTCATCACCGACGCCTGCGAACTCAGCACGACGACCAAAAAGGACATGTAAAGGAGTATGGACCTAATCGCTGCCTGGTTTGCCACCTCCAGAGTGACTATTAACACAGACAAAACAGTGATTATGCATCAGCCAACACGCAGCACGGAGTACAGCTCTCATCGAATCAATCTGAATGGCAGCCAACTTAAAACCGTGGACAACTTGGCCTCTCTTGGAAGCACACTCGCGCAGCACAAAAACCGAGGACAAGATTGTCCATCGCCCTTCAAAAGCCAGCCAGGTCTTCGGCTGGCTGCAAGCTTCTGAGTGGAATAGTCAGAGCCTTCAACTGAAAATTAAACTAAAAATGTAAAAGGCCGTCGTCTTGACGACACTTCTGTGCGGAGCGGGGACCTGGTCCGTCTAATCAAGCAGTGTTAGGAAACTTAACCATTTCCATCTCGACTGTCTCCTCGGAATGCGGAAGCTGAGATGACAGAAAGGGATCCCGGACACGGGAGTCCTGAAACGGACCGCAGTCCTCAGCATCCACGCATGCTGATGCAAAAAAAACTGGGCGACCACCTGGTGAGAATGGATGATGCGCAATTACCCAAACGACTCTTCTAAAATGATATCGTTACGGGTGCACGCCGACATGGAGTACAAAAACGACGCTATAAAGTCACGTAGAAGAGGTCTCTGAAGCTATTGCATATCGATCCGTAGATCTGGGAGGACCTCACGAAGAAGAGACCGGCATGACGAAGAGCAGTGAAAACTGGCGCAGAAATCTGCGGAACAAACCGGCTCACCGCTGCATTCAAAATCAAAATGGCTGCTCGTAAGTCTCAGACACCCGTGATGCACAACATCAACATTCAATCCCACCTAAAATGCTCGCGCTGACAACGCACATCACGCATGCGGATCAACCTTGTTGGTCATCTTCAGACTCAATGCACCAAATGCCCAATGACCGCTCCTGCTTCAACCTCCATATCGACCACCCCCACCACCGACCGAAACGTTTCCGAAACGGACACATTCATCATCACCACCCACACCTCCAGCGATGTGGGCTCGGCCCCATCCTGTCCTCATTGCGATCGCACATTCACCTCACACAGCGGCCTGGTCGGTCACGTCCAAATCCATCGTACAGGGACTGAAGAACCAGCGTCCGGAGCACTAAAAAAGGCTCGTCGCATCCGCGATCACTGTCCCCATGGTCCAAGCACACTCATCCACCGCATTGGTGCATCCACGACGACGGAGTTAACCACACTACCGATACACTTAGCATACCTAATACATCCATTACTTCAGTCCGGTCAATCCTCCATCGCTCTGTGCGCCTACCACTAAGGATAGCGACGGCAGTAGCAGTGTCACCACC
>CACRXP010000078.1:1499893-1574056 GCA_902702965.1 Spirometra erinaceieuropaei
CCACCTCAACTGTGACTGCAGCTCGACAGTGACAGCTCCCCATCAAGGGTGAATAAAACACACTCAGATATTTGATGTACCGCGCAAACAGGAGCAGATTACGTGTCGTATTTCTCAGGAGTTTTGTTGAGTGGGGGGTAGGACAGTGACGATTAGAACAGAAGAAGGCAAAGTTTAGCTCGTAACTTCTTTTAAAGAGGTGTTCGTTCGTGAACCAGATCACCTTACGGAATAATGCGCACCGTAATGCATTCACTCAGAAGAGCGTAGGCAGTCGAACATTAAAACTGGGCGAGATTACGACCAAAAAAGAAAGAGCTTTGTCGCACTACTTTCCTTCCTGATGACTTGAAAGGTTAGTACCTGAGTCTCCATTTGGGGATGGTCTATTTGGTATACAGGGGCCGACGTTTGTTCTTCGAAAACTCTTCAGAAGAGGTGCTTGTTTCTGAAAGAGATTATCTACGGGGAAATAGGTACCTGAGCGGATTCATTCAGAGCCACTTGAGTGACTGAACACTAAAAGTAGGCAAGATTATGACCGATAAGGAGAATCCCTACCTTGATGCTTTCTTTTCAGAAGACTAAATATTAGCACTTGCGTCGCTTTGAGTCGACTCCACTGGGCGCGTACCGCGCAGGAACACTATCTACATGAAACTCACTAATATGCGTTTACGAGTCCACTTTTGTGCTACAAATGTTACTAACTGAGTGGACACCCCTTCGGTTACATAAACATTTACTGAATACCTGGAATTTTGCGGACAACCGAAAAACCTTTCCTATGTCGAAGGTCAACTGGCTTGTACAGATCTCGAGCACAGTTTGCCAATGAACCCTTTCCAAAATTAATATATTCTTTATCTCATGGAATGCTTATCAAGGTAGCAATTTATGTCTTATTGCGCAACTGCAGCTCAATGGTTTCACTTTGTACGCGACTGATATGGAGGCAGTGTCTTTTTCTTGTATATCCTTCGCCGATCAAGCCGACAATGCCTCCTCTACTCACTGCCACTCCTCCTGAGTGCTGAAATGCGATGCTTGGAGTGGGTAGTCCACTATGTTCTTGCTTCAAGGATAGTGTGTGTGTCTGCTATGGCATGATACAGCAAACCATGGCCGGCGCAGGCTGGTGTGCTCTGGCAGTTCTCTGGTGCCTGGTTCCCCGCCGGTTGGTGGGCTTGCGCTCTCACTGGGTATACAGAGTGTGTGCGTGGTCATTCATTTTTGTCATTGGTTAGAATCCTGGTCAGACGTATCTTGTTGACCTGGGGGTGTGATGGTATTCCTAGGTGTGGGTCCGGCCGTGACAGCCACACGCGCACTCTCCCGCCTCTGGTCTTCTTAACTCTGCCTTAATATCCGATCCAGATGGGGGAGAAGGAGGGAGTGCGGTAGATGCTGTGCAGGTCGCTGTTCGTGATCGAGTCCAGCAGTCCTGGCAGTTCTACACCACTCGTTCACCCCTCTGCCAGGTAGTCAGAGGCAGTCGACTTCCTCTGATCTCCTGTTTGTGCACACACCTGCGCACTCTTAGCAGAACAGTTGCATATATCTTCACATGAATACTGGGAGTTTGTGATGGACCAACGCTGGACCGCTGGGTATACAGAGCTTGTGCATAGTTACCCAGCATTTTGTGTCATTCATTTTTGTCGTTGGTTACAATCCTGGTCATATGTATCTTGTTGCCCTGGGGGTTTGGTGGTACTCCTAGGCGTGGGTTCGGCCGTAACAGCCACACGCGCGCTCTCCCGCCTCTGGTGTTCTTGACTCTGCCTTGACATCAGATCCGGATGGGAGAGAAGGAGGTAGCGCGGTAGATGCTGTGCAAGTCGACTCTCACAATAAACTATTTCACGCACAATCCACCATGCCTGCTTTCTTCACCTCACTGTGGAGTACACGGTGGACAGCGTAAGCAACGACGTTCGAACTGTCAACTTCGCATACTTTTATTTGGGTAAGAAGGTGCAAACGCCAGGAAGAAACAGAAAGTGCCCCGTGATATTACTCCCTGGTTGGAAGAAAACCCCCGACTGTTGGGAGGCCTCTTCTGTGTCTAGCTAAGAAAAATATCGTGAAGCAGAAAATCTGGCAGTAAGCGAAGCCAGCCAGCCTTCGACAGGAGAATACTTCCTCGTAAAAACTAAAAACGCAACTTTATTCAACGTGACGCAGTATTTTCAGCAGGACCAGCAAGAATGGGTAGTGGCGATTTCCCGTTGCGACGAGGACGTCCTACAGCGTAGGCACCTGCTGACTTAAGTAAGAAACCCATACAAAGTTTGAATAGTCATGCAAGTTGACCGCGAAGGGCGTGGACCGTAGCCCAGCATTTCTCCTCCACGGAGACCGGCAGTTATCAAAACACATGATTTTTGCCGCACATTGTAGATGTTTTTCTACGATACCTAATGCCGTTCCACCCTTAAACGTACTGTTTTTGGCCTGGGTACACTGTCCATTCTTTTTTTGCGAGTGAAAAACAAAACACGAAGTGAATAACAGATATAGCACTTGGTTACACTTTAAATTATGCTCAAACGTTGGTGCATGCGTACTCGTAGACCACCAAAATTAGTGTTTTTCCCATATTATACGCATGATATGTAAAAACCACTTTACGTACACTAGACGATAAGTAATGAACTTGGTAATGTAATTTTAAACAAAGTGTGTCGCACAGCGGCTACATAGCAACCACCTGGACCGAGGCTTTTCGCATGTCGTATCGTTCATTTTCTCCTAAAACCTAGATGTAAATTTTGTCTGTCTTTGTTGTTTTTAGTGCCCAGGAAGGAGAGCGAAAATAAGCCTGGAGAGCTGAGGCGCTCGCAGAAATGGCCTCGACGAGCTCCCTGATCAAGCGGCTAAGAACATCATCATGCCATCCCTCAGTTGCGTCAAATTGGGACCGTTGATGCGTGGCACTGCACTTCCTTTGAATTTGAATAACATGGACGCAGTTAGCCTCGTCGTCCGTAATGTACGATGCAACACCCTCAAAGTTATATGGCCAAAAAGAGCCTCCGGAAAAATCCACTTCGCTCCCATGTTCAGCTATGTGGACGATAATGAGTGTATGAAAGTCAAGACCAGTGCAATTAGTAGTCAGACGCCTACAAACACCCTGCACTTCTGCCTCATCGCGAATAGAACTCACCTAATTGCAACAGTCAAGCCGAATTTTGTGCCCTCCGCGGGCACTTTAAGCCTCATTATCACGTCCAGCGTCTCCACCCATGCTGGCCGTTCTCCGCCTCTGCCAACAAACTTTAGCATTAACGCAGCATTTCATTGGATTCCTAGTTTTCCTGTCATTTGTAGTAATTTAGGATGCTAACTCGCGGCTCTTGTACGCTGCTGTACGGCCACTCAACCCAAATTACCTGCTCGAGTCTAATCAACGGTCAATGCTCCCCTCTTGTGACATCCTCTTGCGCTGACGAATTTATTGGTTACATGTCGATACCCCTCACCGAAAACATTTATCCAACTTGAGCGTCATGCGAACATCTGCTTTTATCATCGCCTGACTAACTGTCAGTCAGTGCTAGGCAGCACGCGCAACCTCGAACTTTTGTTGTTAAATATGGTTCTTGGAGCGGTATGGTTCCACTTCTACCTGTATTTTTGGGAATTTTCTTTGTTATTTTTGCATAATCGCCTACTGCCACTATCACTTCTCTGTCGCGGATAACGCATAAGACTGAATTTTATATGGGCATCGCTTCTGGAAAAACATTTGGCCAAATCGCTGACGGTCGCATTTAAAGTACATGATTAGTGACTGGTTTCTTCTAATGCGCGTTGGATATTGTCTCGCCGGATTAGCCGTCTGTCGGTCTGGATAGTTATATCTCACTATTGAACAGTTCGCGCAAGCCGGCACGTTATCTTGTCTTTTTGAGAACATATTCTTCAGCGGTTTTGTTTCAGCACGCTTGTCGCAGATGACATTTTACCAGAAATTTTAGCTGTCAGTCTGAATACTTGCATCTCAATACTGAACAGTTCGTGCGGGCCAGCACGTTATTTGTCTTTTTTGGAACATATTTTTCAGCGTTTTTGTTTCAGCGCGCTTGTCGCATATATTACCATAAATTCTATGTCAGTCTTTTTTGCCCGTCGAAAATTTAATTTAGAAGAAGTCAGGGCAGAGACTCAGTATGCGGCTCCATTCGGGAAACAAAAACCAGGTCATCGTGCAATACGGGTTTTATGCGTGAAGATAAACGGTGGAAAGAAGACCGATAATACGGATAATACTGAGGTGACATATTCCGACCTCTCGGTAAATTTCTTTAAAGCTACTTGCGAAAGAGCACGCGTAACAGGAACCCGATTCGCGGGGAATGATGAGGGTATCAAGATATCTGCAAGAGCAAGCGAAACTTGAGCATGTTTTAAAGTTCTTCCGTTTTTTTCACGAAACCGAACTACGTTACAGTAGGTGGGCTGACTCATGAAATGCCAACCAAAATCCCGAAATGAGTTTTCTTTCCGAAATGAGCAACTAAGTAGGGTAGTAAAACTAAACATCTTGTAGCATAATTCTATAATTATTCAGTTTTCGCAAGATGTCCTCTCTTGAACAAACGTATTTGCGGCTGTATGTAAAAATCGAACTCTGCAAAACAGAGCTACTTACGAAGCATGCAATTGTCTCACTGATTTTCGATATCCTTAAAAATTCGATTATATTCCATGGAAAACATGCATAAAAATATTCATTCCTCTGTTTATTCAGGAGAAAATTACGTCTTTCTCCAAGCTGATACTAGAAAGAAGTGTATAACAAGGTTTTCAAAAAAGTTCCTAATTATGAGGTTTTTGAATACCATGAAATGGTCGTTCATAAAACGTCTTGTCTCCGCAGTTACCAATGTGGCCTGTACAGTTACCAATATATATTAAATCCATTGTTAAATTTTATGAACCCCATTTGGTCGCCTCTTAATACCGTAGAGTAATGGATGCTTTTCCGTACACGGAAAATATACGGGATGTGGTTTGGGAACCCTGAATGCAAGTGTAAGGACAGGTCGGATTTAAATTTATTCAGCAATTAGAAGAGTTTTTGAAAACCGAATTATACCCTTTTCCAAATATAAAATTGGAAGTAGACGTTAGTTTCTACTGAATGAGCAAGAGAATGAATATTATTATGCCTGTTTTCCATGAGATATAATTGAATTTTTAAGAGCATCCAACATCAATGCGAAAACTGCATGCTACCTAAGTAGTCATTTTTTAAATAGCACATATGTAAAATCTATAGTTTTTGCATGCAACCGAAAAGAAGTTCGTTCGACAGGGGGCATCCTGAGGCAACTGAAATATTATAGTATTATGCTGCATGACGATTAATTTTACAACACTACTTGATTAATATTTTCGAAACGGAAACGCATTTCGGAATTTCGGCTGGCATTTCATGATTTAGCTCACCTACTGTACATCTAATTACGAGTACGCGGAATCGTCAGTTATAAAAAAAGCGATGGCGCAATATGCCATGATGATCTGGTTTTTGATCCATAAATGAGCTCGCATACAGCGTGCCTGTTGAAGTCAGCTTGAGACAGCGTACGTCATCGGATAACTATCGTCACACTTACTAGGTAAATGTACAATGAGATTTAAAACATATTTGGATGGGAAAACTACTGGTCCTCCAGGGCAATGGGCGCTTTTTAGTGGCGTCTTGAAGATGACAGTGGACATTGCCCCTTGTGGCCTGGTCAACGCACAACCGGGTCCGCCTCGAGCGCCGTCCTGGCCCATCTTCCGAATAACTGCAGCTACCGAAGAGGTTTTCAGAGTGGCGCACAGGATGACGGCTGGTGCGTCAGCGCACGCTCAGCACCACAAGGACTGTCGCCAACGCCTAGAGGGGTCTGTTTTAAGCGGATGTAAAGTCTTCATACGAAACCTGGATCTCTTAGTTCGTGAAACGCATGCCCACACCGCATGCCCTTCCGCACCCCAAAACCATGTCGTTTACCCGCCAAAAAGCTCGTTTGTCTCTGGCTGACTGCTCCAAATTCGTGTGGGACATTTGTGTCACCAAAGTGAAGCTTACCAACTCTTTCTCAGATAACACTTTTTTGTGAACTGAAAAGCCCGTTTTTTCAACCTACATAGCTCGGACGAAGCAAGATGCGATTAACCAACAGAGCTTTATGCTTTGACAATTGTAGTTAGTTAGTGTGTACGTAATAGCCTTTATTTTATCCCGCCTACCCATAACTCAAAGCCTCCACCGCCTCCAGAAAAAGAACGTCACTTACACAGAAGAAAGCTGATGTTCATATTAGCGAAAATAGCAATCTCGTGGTGGCAGTCCTTAATTATATCGCAAGTGGCCAACGCCTAGCACGGGGTTCTTGTGGAAATTTCCATTGCCACGATCTGCCAAGCCGAAAATCAAGTCAAATACCATCAGCGTCAAAAGCCTATCGAATAGGTGCACGAATGAAAGCAAGTATAGCACAATTAGCCAGAGAATCTGGCAAAGCCCTGCTAAATGACACTTAAAGGGAAATGCGGTAATACCACTTTCGTGATCGAGTTATTTCCGAACGTAAAATTTCAGACGACAGGCATGTTGAGCACAACAGACCTCTCTGTGCCTCAAAAATATGCTTCTTCTTCCCGAAAGTTTTCCTGGCGTCTTTTACAGGTAACTGCGCGTTAAACTGAAAAGAGTAGCCACTGAAAAGTGTACACTGAAAAGAGTACCCAGCCAGTTTTGGTTCTGCAGTCCCCCCTGAGTGATACCATATGGTAAGCTTCCTAAAAAGATTTTATTAGATGCGAGTACGCCGACTTTACAAATATCACGTATTTGCACCTTCATTACCTTTGTAATCCAGCGAGTGACTGTGCCAAAGGGGGATAGTGCCTATACGGTTACGTAAGTTACCAGTTCACACGCGCTTCTCTCCGCGGGGTTCGAGCTCTGCTTGCGCTATCTTCACCAGCCCATTCGAGCGAGTGGCCAGGTAGACTTGTTAATGGAGTTGTTCGGATGGTGTGGAACTTCGTCGGTTCCACTACAGTGGTCATCCACTACGAATTACAATGCGGTTCCCTCCGTGGCCCTCCAGCTGTGATTGCGTCCCCCTTATCCCCTTAATCCAGCGAGTGGTTGTGACGAGGGGTGAGTACGTACACGCCAACTTCACTCACTTCCCTGCGCGTGCTTCGAGCTCCGCTTGCGCCCTCTTCCCCGTCCTAACCCAGCGAGTGGCTGTTTTTGGTATTTTAGTTTATATTGTTTTAGTAAGCTAACCATATGCTATCAATCAACTGGGGCTGCAGAACCAAACTTCGTCGAAGTGCCTAATACCAGTCCTCACAAATCAGAACATAATATTTTAACTGTGCACCGTTATCATACGTGTTGCCGTTTATTCGGCACATAGGCCGTCGATCTTATGAGTGGGGAAGAAACTCTTTTGAGCATATTCATTGCTAATGTCCGTCTGGCATCTATTTAGCTTCCCAGTGGTGCGATTTAACCCGCGCCGAGGTGAGGATACGTGGCTGCCACTTTACAGCCTGCGGCAACTATCCAAAAAACTTTAAAGTAGCCCAGTAACCTCCCAGCGTTAAGACTGTAAGTTTGGAAAGAAAACAAGGAGGGTCCACGCAAGCGCGGCAAAGCGACCGAGCCCCCCCCCCCCCCTGTCAGTTGACTGCTTGCGCCGCGTGCGCTTCAGCCTTTGGTATGTCTACATCGCGACGACGATCGATATCTTGGTGTTTAATGATTGGCTGCAGTCGGAAATGGCTCTACTGCTCGCTTGAACTTCACGCGGATGACGTAGCATCCATGTCTGACACCCAGCTTGGCTTATCAACCGGCGCTGGCGCCTCCTTAAGTACTCGTACGCTCCCGGTCAAAGTAAGGACTGCCCTACTAATTCTGTCTCCCCGACTTTCGACTGGAGGCACTTCTCATTGTCAACGGTGCACCTACCCAGTTAATCCATTTCACTGCAAGGGCTTTCTGGTTGTGTGGGTTCCTCACCGCACAACCCGAATGTTGGCATTTGTTATTGGTGCGCATTCAGGATAATGCCTGCCGCGCTCCGATGTAGCCCCTGTATTGGTCCAGCCTATCAACCGCGTGGCCCCTTCGAGGGGCTAATACTGACGACGCAGATACTATATAAAAAGGCCAGACACTTGCTTCGTCAATATTCTGGCGCTGCATGACACAGCTGTCAGGGGTTCGACCCGTCAGTGGGTCCCCCAGCGTCCCCGTGTGCTTTCTAGCAGGTAATTGGTGTGCGTGCGTATCAGTCTATTCATCCTGACGACAGGAGGCGGAACCTGCCTTGCTAGCCCAATGCTGCCGTCGCGAATGACTCAGCCCTCGCCTCGCGGAACCACGACGCTGATCGATGTTTTGCTTCATCACTTGGCCACAAATGGACATGGCTCGGTCACACACGCGCGCGCACCTCGCATCGTGGACACGTCGTCGACGACTGGCTCTCACAGGCGCCTTCTGAGGTGCTCGTACTCTCGCGATCAGTGCAAAGTTTTTCCTTCAAATTCTGCCTTCATGAATCTTGATTTGAGAAACTTTATGTTCATGTTGACCCAACTGTGAAAAACGCGGCGCCTCGATGGGATTCACACCCACGCAGTAAGGGGCAGGCTTTAGTACAGTTGGGTCAATATGAATTATTCAAATCTGCCAAAAAATATGTGAATTACGTGAGTATGATGATCATCTGGTGGACTCTAGTTTAATTACTTAGGAGATCCTGTTTGGGCAGTCAGAGTTCGTGAATTCCAGCCGTTGCAGTAGGTTGGGCGGGTAACTTGACCCAAATGTGATTAAACTCGCGTCGTCCGGCGGGGCCTCGTAGCTCAAGTGGTTAGAGCATGGGCTATACCAAAGCCTTCGCCTTACTGCTTGGGTTCGAATCCCACCGAGGCTCCGAGTTTTTCACAATCGGGTCAAGCAAAATTATGTAAAACCTGCCACAACGTTTATAAACTTCACGCGCTTGAACAGCGCTATCGTGGAGTGACCAAGTGTCCGGGACATGTCTAAGAGAAGCAGGATACCAAAAGGGCAACTCACTCGGAACGCACTCCGGTTTGCGTCCTCTCCACTCGCCAAACTCGCAACGAACGCTGTATAGGTCATGCTGTGTGCCCCAGACGAGGTCTCGCTTCATTTTCTCCTCTTCAGACTCCGCGTGGGACAACAACTCCCCTGGACCGGGGTCCGTTTTTGAGGCCTCAAGTGAGAACCCGGGAAGGCACTGGTATCGAACCACCGAACCGTGACCCATACTGTAGAAGCGTACAATCGCATTGGCGACGTTGGGAGGTCGTAGTTTGCAGCGGGCTAAAAGGAAGACGCGTCGAGCGGAAATAAGGGTTAGCTTTGTCTCTTGCCTTTGATTTGTCTATTTCTTAAAAAGGGGGACTATACTCTTTTTCTGTAACAGATGATTTTTTGGTCGGATCTTATTTCATAGCCGCATCTGCCGTAGACAAGCCCTGGCTTAACTCCTAACCCCAACCCCCAACCTTTACCCCTATCCCATAACCCCGGCCCCTAACCCCAACCCCTAACAGGCACGACTATGAAATGAGACCTTGCTGATTTTTTACATCTGTGATCCTTCACATGTAAGAAGAGTTACTGGTTGTAGATAAGCTAATTCTTACTTTCCATGTATTTTCTCACTTGGTGCGTCATTGTGCCATCCTCGAAAGTAAACTCCGCATAACTGGCATTTAATGCGTCCGAGATTATTATGTCAGATCTTTACAGAATTCATTGTCAGAAAAACTGAACGTCACTGCATTTCTGACAAAACCTAGCCATAAACGAAACATGTTGCGTGGAATTCCACAGCCTACTTGAATGGTCACCGTAGCGTCGATCCCCTCATTCGGTCATGAGTTGGCAGTCTGATTACCACTTTTGCTTCATACAACCACCTGCGAGCTATGTTCGATCACTTCCCACGGGGCTTTTATGTGCTTCTAGTGCTATTCTACATGCTGTTTGGGTGGTCTGTCCAACGCTATTTTACGCAATCACAATGCTAAGCAGTTCTCGTTAAGCAAGCTGTAATTCCCCCTGCTCCACCCTATCAGCTGATGTGGCGGCGTCCTTGGCTTAAAACAGACCGAAACATTTTCTAAACCGCCAAAGACGAAAACACGATGCGATTTGGAACAGATTTTTTGTACCCGTCCCAGTTTTCGGACCCTCGTTCTTTGAGGAGACGGCGCGCGCAACTGAACGTCGCTCACAGTGGGGCAGGTGGCCACAGGACTCAGGTAGTATCCACTTTCCACAGCAGGCCGTGAAGTACAAATGCCGGGGCAGGTCGGGGGCTGGGGAGGAGTGTAGGAGGTGGACCGATGCGCCTCCGCGCGCCTGTGCACCTCCCGTGCTGACGCAGTTATCCACCTCCACGCAAGCAGTCGGGATAGCAAAATATTATCGCTAGGCCGTGAGGCGGCGAGACAGAGGACAAATGCCAACTGGCCTATACTAACAACGGACTTTTTGCGTTTCAACCTACAAAATTAGGTAGAAGACGCAATACCCCCGATAGGGCGCACAGCAAACAAACCTGTTCATAATGTCTGGCGGGGGAAGCAGTGAAGCTAAACCGTCCTGGCACATCTGATGAACACAAACCCTTGCATAGTCGAGGTTTAGGCTTTTACTCAATGTTTCGGGTGCTGGATTGCCACTCGAGGTCACGGGGGGCGGCAGGAGTGGCGACCATCCTACTGGAGAAACCAACTCCCTGCCCATCCGAGGATTCGTCGTACAATGTGAGACAATCCGGCCGAACGTCCTTCCTGCTCCTGATGTGAGCCCTTCACTGGCGTCCCGTCTCCTGAATAACTTAATTTCCTTGCTAGTGGCTGATTTTTTCCTTTGACCCAGCTGTGGAAAACTCAGCGGCCTCGGTGGGATTCGAACCCACGAGGACAGCCGACTACCTGAACTACGAGGCCCCAGTGGAAGTCGTAGGTTCAATCACATTTGGATCAAGTTATCCACCCAGCCTAACGTAACCTGTGGAATCCACCGACACCGATACTATAAGCTGGCTTCTTAAGCAAGATTTCGTAAGAAGCCAGGCTAGATTCCATCTTGTCCTTGCTGCAGCGAGTTTGAAGCCAACCAAGACCCTCGAATTTTCCACAAGTGGGTCAGACAAACTTTGTTCCCCTTAATTGTTTAACCAAACCCCCTGCTGTTTCTAGCCATCACCACGATCGAACGCTACTATAAGTTACAAAAAATTAATTTCTCATGTGATTCTTATAGCCTAAAACACAACTGGTCGTACTGTCTTTTAAAGCCTTAATTGGTTTTTTTATCGATGGTTGGCAACCGCGTTTAGTTCCTCTGTGTTACCTTTTCCTTTTTAAGATTTCCGAACATGCTTCCTCTCTGAGATAGGAGTCCAACTCTCTCCCACACTCTGAAAAATCCCTATCCTCAAAAGGTTTGAGCGCCGGCAAAGATTACTCCACAATTCTCTTAGAACTTGGAGCACGTTAACCTTAAAACTGGCGAGGGAACTGATTACTGTCAAGTCAAAGATAACTGCCATTGTTTATTGAGGATGTAATCCATACACACTTTTTTCCCTTTTTCAGTTGCCTCCTCAAAACAAAGGCAACCTGAGGGCGAATTCACAAGGTCAGATAAAGTATTCTCCAACAAATCAGGTGACCAACAAACCCGGAATGCACTTGTAGCTAACATTCCAGCTGCCGTCGTTGCACACCGCTCCGCCCTCCGTCTCCGCGGCTGCCATTCCTTTCTGTCGATCGATGACCAAATTGAAGCCTGACTTGCACGCGATTCGGATGACTGTTCCATGCTCCGCTTGCTCAGTAGAAAGGATAAGACCGTCTGCCCGACTGGCGCTGGCTGACAGGACGTCAGACTGGGTCCCGCCTGCATCCTGCGCAGCCCCCTGTTTCACAATGGAGATGTTACTCTGAGCTATGACGGGCAGACTGCAATCCCGATAACAGGCTGGGTAGGGAAATGGCAGCCACATGGTCTTGTTGTTGTGTGTCTTACAGACCAGTTCAGAGGAAGATACTGATGGCACGGTGCCGGATTCACACCTGCGAGCGAACAGTAAGCGGACATGATCAGTTTGGTGAGTCTATACTCATAAAAACTTTAAGCAGTGAAAAATAGTGCGCAAAATCCATAATCAGGAGCTCTAATCTAAACGCTTTTGGCATAATTTTACAGCCTCCCATTAGGCGTACAAAATGAACTGGTGGCAGGGAAATAAGGCTTTTGTCTGTTTTGTTCTACATTGAGCAGTGACCGTGGAAAATAAGCGTTCATTTAGTCGACAATGAAGCGGACAACATTTTGGAGGACGAAAGGAAGAGGGATACTGGCACACGTTCCAATTACCAATTTTTTAGCAACTAAAGGTAAAAGAGCCATTTAGAGCGCGAAATGCGAGATTATTATTTCGTCGAACATGAGGAAATTGGACGTTGATAGAGGGCGCTCACCGATCGTTCATACGGAACTCACTCGTTCCGTTGTGCCTTACGGGCTCTCTCTCCAGCCCAACCAGCAGCCGCACAACGGCGCACGATATAGGTAGAATGACATTACCGACGAAAGCAAGGGAGACTAGAATGGCCATTCCTGGCTGATTAGCCGTCGTCAGCCAGTCATACCCAACCCCGAAGTGTGGAACATCCGAGGCTCTAGGCGTGGACTTCTAACTAACAGGTCGCCAGATCGAGCCTCGGGTGTTCTACACTTCGGAGTTGGGCACGACTGGCTGACGACGGCTAATAAGCCAGAAATGGCCATTCCAGTCTTCCTTCTCATTGTCGGTAATAACATACTGCTTATATCGTGCACCACTGTGCGGCTGCTGGTTGGGCTCGAGAGAGAGCCCGTAAGGCACAACGGAACAAGTGAGTTCCGTAAGAACCATCAGGGAGCGCCCCCTACCATAGTAAATTGGACATTTGCAATGTGGAGACACAACTGTTAGATATTTTCGTAACTAGGAATAACTGCAGAGACTGCAAAAACTACGTCTAAATAAACAACTAATAATCGCGACTGTACGTTTCTTGCCTAACAAAAGATTAATCCTACAAATGTTTAAATGAGGAGAAAAAGTTTTTAAACAAATGTCTACAAGACAGTCCTGTGAAAAAACCGCTTCTAGCTATATTCCTTTTCAACGTCCACATAGTGACATTATGGACGTTTGCGTATAATAACGACCGTATGGTCTGAATGCATATACCTGTGGCGATCAGTTATAGGCCATATCCTTGACTGCGTCCCCGACTTCTATTAAACTAAGGTGCATTAGACGACCAATACTACGAACACTTAACCTAAATTCTGAGATGTGTGTTTGATTGGAAATAAGTACTTGGTTGGTGTTGTAATATTGATTGATATGTTACATCATTTGAAAGGTATTTCAGTCATGCTGGAATTTAAATGACTTTCCTTTAGGCCGCCTGAAAGAACAGGGTCGGAAAAAATTACGTATGCAGTATACATTTTCTTACTGAGTTCAGTGCCATTGAAAATAAAAATATGTGTAACATAAATTATAAACAAAAATATCCTTTCAGGTACCCATTCCGTGGCAAACCACGTCTTCTTGCTATTTTATGCTCATAGACATTAGGGCATTCGGTCTTAAGACAGTTTATTGTTATAAGATTTCCTAAGACCGTGAGATTTCCGCAAGTTTCTGCAATACTACTAATTGAATATTTAACATGGTCCAAATCCATTGACAACTTTTACATGCTCTATATGGCATCATCCCATAAACTTAAAGGGACTTGTGATTTTTTTTACACTGAAAATGTACACCAGGTAGTTTATAAACCCAAAGCGAGAGTCCAACAGCAAGCTTGTGCTTAACATTACTTGGAAATTAAAAGAAACCTTTCAAGACTAAGTGATACTATGCAAGCAAGCATGAACTGCGAAGCAGAATTAATTTGATACGAAATGAAGTCAAAAGCGGATATTTTTCCTCAAGATACTGCTTCAAATATATGTGCTTTGTAAGAGCATCAAGAATCCATGGGAAAATCAATCCTGCAAAAGTGGCCATTTTGCTGCATGTAGTTCATGCACGTGACCGAGAAAGACTCGTTCAAAAGTTTACATCCTATCGCGACTGATATTACTTGGGGTTACGCTGAACGATAATCATTATTAAAACTCCCAACTTGGATATCCTTTATAGTCGAAAACACATGGCATAATTTCGATCGACGTATCGTGTAGTAGGTCAACTACTGCGCTTCACACGTCGCCCGATTGTTTTTCGCTAGTTTCTTGTCTGTAGTCGCGCTATGGTGCATGGGCTGCTGAATTCACTGGTAGCCCTATACAGGCACATCTGAATGGTTAGTCCTTCCACACATTTTATGCCAAGTAAACTGACCTTTCTCCCCTCTTGTGTGCCCTTGATATTTGCAGGAAAATCTATCGATTCTCCTGATAAGCGCTCAGCATGAGTCAGCTAAATAGGTTCGGAATTTGAAGAACCTGCCGTAACAGTCAGCCCTCTCACTCGAAACACCAAATGTAAGGTGAGAAAGATTTGAACCGACGTGTCTGTCAAGCATGATTTTCTGCATTTGCGGTCTGCAATCTTCTGAAAATTCTGCCATTTTCCAAACCTGATTTTGTATCTCATCCCCCTTGTTTTCATCAGAAAATGAAATTCTTTCACGTTTTGATCCCAATGTAATGTGCCTACAGCAAGCTTGCGCGACTTCGCAACATTTTTTCTCTCCCGGAGGTAAATTTACCCTGACATTTCCTGACATGAGTCCTGCTCAGGCGAGCATGCGAAAAAGGCCAATGGAAAGAATATGCATGGAGACGGCTGCTTTAAATGCATTCACTCATATTCTCCCTCGAGTTCTAGCCATTGCTAGAGAAAATCACACTTCCCACGGAGTTAGCATCGTCTTCGAGTCGAAGGTAATTCTGGCTCTATGAGTAGCTCTGGGCTGAAAGATTGAAAAATCGGTGTTTTACTGACTACCCGGGACGAAAACGGGCACACGCTTTATAAACACGATAATTTTCATGGCATCCTGCTGTCAGCGAGTCGTCGCGAAAACCAGTAATAAACAACATTTTTTTGCGAAGTTTAATCATTTAGACATCCTTTTATTCACACCACGGACTGCTGGAAATTGGACTTAAAACAGATTTAAGTAGGTCATGCTTTATTTTGAAAAATATTTTTCTAAAGGACGGACAATTTAAATATACCCATGCCGACAGTTTTAACGGTGAATATGAGTTGTTACCATATACAACTGGCACTTTAAACAAACACGCGGCATGGTGAATTAAGTTAGGCCGTTGTAAGGACGAACAGCGTGGATGTCGAGAAGGAAATAGTGCACTGAGAGCAACAGCCAAGTTGGCAGATGAAGAGGATTAGAACGAATAGTAAAAATGTAAAGAATATAAAGCTTCGAATGATTTTAAGTCTAATATAACGATTGGGATCAAAACAATCCCATAAATGGTTTACATTTTGATATAAATCCCCATAGGGATTCGAAAGAAATGTTGATAACCCAAAATGCTATAAAATCCTTTTTGCTGCAAAAATTAATTTTCAAGTCCTAGATTATTTCTATAGCTTTTAATAAGTTGAGATTAATATTTTAAGTGAATCAAAATAATTTCTTTAACCAAAGGCAGAGACATCACAGGCAAACGGTAAATGTAGTGTATTCTATCAAAATAAAAGAGTACACGCTGTCCAAAACGACACTGCTCTCCCTGTAGATTTTTAGAGACGCACGCCGACAGATTACAGCTTTTCAAAGAAAAACGTGCGTTACTTTGGGTGTGTCCGCTACCATTAATTGCAAAATTTTGCATAAATATCCACCTCTTTTTGTGGACTAATCAGCGGTATAATAAGGTGGCGTATTATGGCAATTTTTACGAGGTCATGATTAAGTTTTGGTTTTGTTCTGTGAATTATGTCGTAGCACTACTCAAACGCCTACGGCGGAGAATATTCTCGGACGGAAGATAAACTGCCACTTTTACGAACCTGCAAATAAATTGTAAATTTCTGCTGCCAAAATGTCTGCCTGAATACTTAAACCATGCACCCAGCATTTCATATCGCACACAACGGTCTAATGTCACTTTAGTTAACGGATTGCAACATTAAAAATACAAGCCGTGCTTAGCTAAGTGCAGAACTTGAATTTATTAACAAAGTCGAACTATATTTTCTTTAGATTTGACCAGGTGGTATTACTATGTCTGAATAGATCATAAAATAGGCAAGGCGGATGAATCCTATCTAGTATCAGATAAATGATGAGACGGACAGTCATGGGATGCTTCAAGCACAAGACATAGACTCTGCTTTCGCTGAACCTACGAAATTATAATATCCCTACGTTTGTGGTTTTAAGCGCTTCGATACTATTGAGAGAAAATGCCTCAGTGCTATCAAACGTAGTAGACAGATAAAGAGCAATTGAATAATCATCGTCTAAACATGCAATGACCATGAGCGGTTAAAAAACAAGCCATGTAATATTACAGCATCGTCAAATTCTGCATGCTTTGCTCTTTTTATCATGTCAACTTTTATAGCTGTCAAAAAAGACACTGACCTCTTTCGTCGACCCAATTTTCTTAGACCTATATACATTTAATGCATTGTTATAACCCTTATACCAGATACCTTATTAATATCTCAAACTATAAGTTCTCGTTCCGTTATCTTGCATTTTCTAGGTATGGCTTGCCCTTTAATCAAATCCATTTATACAGACGCCTCTCCCTGCTTAGATCGGTTCCTGTTCAGACATACTTGATGTCTTCTTTGTGTTAATAACTTACGGCCGGTAAAAGGGCTGTTTACGCTGAAAAACGTTTCGGCGCGTGTTGTCAGAACATGCTGAAGATCTGAGCTCATGATTCAGATCTGTCGACAATAGTCACTCTTTTGGTTAGGAATACCGTATAGTCGGTGTAACGCGATGTCTTGCTAGAGTAAAATTGTTAAAGCTGTAAGTAAAACTGGTAACCTAGTCACCCTTCTCCCACATATGAAGCCTATAGTATTCATGAGAAATTAAAGCTCTGAACGCCGGCATCACTATATAGACCACCACAGACAGTTTACATTGATCAAACTAGTTCTCACATGATTGCTTATCTGACCGTTATCGTGTCTGTTCCTTAGTAGGTTCAAAATCAAGTTTTTGACTTAAGTGCATGACACAGTACTTGAAAAAAGGTAATTCTTTCTTTTTGAGGAGGTAGGGGAGTTGAAGCAATGTCCCCGTTTTGTCAGCGTTTTTGACTTTTATGGACGCAACTGCGCATGAAAAGGAAACATGCGTTTTTAAAAAGAAACTCGCAATGGGCTGTCAAGTTGATTTTTATTTTTTTAGTTTTTGAAAAGACATTTCTACTCTTTATGGTCCTCTCTCGAGGTTTGTTTATTGGCATTGCTTTGATATTTCAAATCAGACACTGTTAGGTTTCCAAAATGTTGCCATCTTGTTTATCGCAATGATCAGCTGATGCTCTCTTTAACGCATGCGTCTGCAGACATGTAACTGAGACGTTGTCATTTTTGTACAAGGTGCAGCTCAACTCGTCGCCAGAGTGGTCATACCACTAGAAGGGTTCTTCATATGCAATACGTGGCTATTTCGACACGTATCCACCTAAGTTTCCACCGTGATGACCAAAATGAAGGGAAAAAAACAGTAACTTGTTTGTTTATTTATCAGTTATTCAGTCATTTTTCTTGCGCATTGATTGCCCTAAATGGCAGATAATTTGAGACTTGTTATGTAGTGTGTTCAAACGGACCGACAAATACGTGTACGGTGTATTTACGTTCACTACAACAGTATTTTGCGAAAAAATGCATGCAAACAGACCCACTTGAAATATGCCCTGCTGCCAAATATAGTGGACGAATACTTCACGGCGGCAAACCGAATGTTAGGAGGGGGTCCGCAGTCTCGAACTAAAAGGAAGAAATTACATGAAAAAATGAAAAGGACTCTATTTCCTGGCAAAAAACAATTACTTACTTATTAAAAGATACTGGACAAGTGATATGTTTGAAATAAGGATTATGGGCATATCATGACAAGGGATATTTTTCACTCGTAAACAATTCTCAAGGCAATTATTTTTTAGCTTGAACAGTTTATCTCGTATGCAGTGGCATTTTAGGAGAAAATGTGCCCTAAATAGAAGAAACATCAGCGTGTTTAGAAAGCAGTGGAGCGAGCCATCCGATATGCATGGATCGTTGGCATTTAAAATGTCTAACTCATAGAAGTCTAGACAGTTTGCTGTAAGAGCTGTACTTTGAAGTCGACCACAATGTTGTGATGGATTCGCATTTTAAACTGAAACTTGAATTTAATTCAGACGTCTCCAACGATTATTGTTACACCCTTGTTTTCTCTTAATAGTTTTGAGTACTGAGTCTCTTTTAGGCAAAATATGTTTTCAACTTTGGGGGTAATGTAGTATTTGGCCTGTCTCATGAAATGCGTGTTTGATTGAAAAGGATTACTTAGATGAGGCTGTAGTAAGGATAATCGTACAGCATAATCACTGGACAATACAGTCAGATTCGATTTCTGCTATTGAACGAGCTTTTTACCGGCAGTCTAAAAATCTCAAACTCGGTAAAGAATAAATTATTAAGTATTACGCATTTTCCCACTCGATTTACAATGCCCATATAAATGAAGATATATCTTATACAAAACACAAATAAAATAATCCTTCATGCACTCATTTTTTAGCAAATTACAATTTCTTTAAACTTCCTATTCGAATAAAGGACATTTATCAATTCTAAACGACTTCTCTAATTCCCGAATAATTTTACACACAGTGCAGTCGCATTTGTCCGTCGGGTTTAAAATCTAGTTAAGGGTATGGTTTTCGTCCGGCGTCTCTTACTTCGGGGAACAATTGCGCTAAATGTAGGTGATTGGCGATATTTATTTGTAGGTGCCAGTGAAGGGAATGAAAAGACATCTCGGTGGTTGCTGCGTTAGGCTGGTCAGAAAGCTATAAGGTATTCATCGGAGTAAAAATACGACAATACAATGCATTTTTGACAGTGCCTTTAAATGGGCACTAAACTTACTTATTATTAAATGACAAAAATAGTGTCCCGTTTTGATTGGTGACAGTATGGATGATCAGAATTTGTTACACCACAAAGTTGTTGAATGTTCAGCTCTTTTCCCCAACACAATTGCTCCCCGGCGTGAGCGACCCCGGGCGTAAACCCTACCCTTGCCGAAATCTATGTACCCTGTACTTTTCATGTAAGGAAAACTAAACATTGCTCTGGTCTGGCAGGAAGATTTCGTGCAAGACTCCTTATATCTTACAATGGGTCCTGACCATGTCGTCCGCTTCAACAGCAGCATTAGTAAGTAACTTAATAAGATTTTATATAAGTGGACATTTCCCAATCTTAAGGGTGTCAGATTAAGAACTTTTTCTCAACATGCTAATATTATGCTACCACATGGGTACACAAACGAATATGCTTATCCGTGTTTTCCAGAGAATATGGTTGCATTTATGAAAAACGTCCCTCTATTTTTGCAATCATTTTTTACCAAGCATAGCTTTGCTAGAAGTCAGAAGGATTTTAGTTTCAAAAAACATCACTGCGTGACCGAAATATATTGGCAATTTACTGTTTGATAACCGATATTACAAGCCCGTTTACGTAATCCTTTTTAAGTAAAAACAGATTTCAAGAGATAGGTCAGCTACTATGCTTTAGGCAAAATAGGCAGGCAAGTTGCTTCCGTGCGAAATATGTGGAGACCGCTCTTTTATAATGCTGTGATCAAACACAATGAACATTATTTATTATGCCTATTATTAATAAATGGGCACCGTTCAACATAAAATTATTTGAAATTAGAACAAGTAAGCTGTTCGCATAGCCACCTCTAAAATATTTGTTTATAGCAGTTGCATGTATTTGCAGTTCTGCTAAGACCGCATACAATAAATTTTGCGATTCATTGAATAGTTTCTACGTAAAGATTAATGAGTTTGTTGTCGCCAAAGAAGAAGTCGATTTTTTATAGATATACTTACATATAATAAAAGGAGAAGTCTAGTGGGAAAATCGAGATATACTTGTGAACTTTCAAGTCGATTACACTAACCCGTCGTGAGACGAAATGAATAGTGTGAGAGAGATAATCGCACTAGGAGCTGGGGGACATCGAGGTTACATTAACAAAACAGACGTCTATGTGTGGGGCTGAAGAACGTGCTTAGATAGGTGCCGGACGCCAGTGGAAGTGTTGAGGGTTTCACAAACCGGCGTCTTCACTGAGCTCGGTATTATCCGGTGTAAAGGATCCCATACCAAAGGAGCAGAAAACAAATGTCACTTACCGCATCCCATGTGCAAACTGCTCTAGCGTTTACGTTTGGCATAGCGGCTGACGACTTCGGACCCGCATTAACAAACATAAGTTGGCCATCCGTCAACGGGACCCCTAGTCTCTCGTGTTTGCGCAAGCCTTTGAGTGTGGTCCCCGCTTCAATCGGGAGGGGACTGAATTGATCACCGGTGCTAACACAAACAGGCGCAAGAGTTTCCGAGGCTTCGCACTCTAATGACAATAGCATTAACCGCCATGTCGAACTGGGCGCTCACTACGTAGGTTTGCGTTCACGGCTCACCGACTTGCGCCTACCCTACGACACCAGCTGCTAATCCGTGTTTGGCCATGTAGAATATCAAGGATTAAGCACCTCCGCCAGAATGCGATTATCTCTCTCGCCCTATTCATTTCGTCTGACGACGGGTTGGTGTAATCGACTTGAAAATTCACAAGTATATCTCGATTTTCCGACGAGCCCTCTCCTTTTATTATATTGTCTCCGAATACATACTACCTCCGTTATTCATGTATAATACATTTTTCTCCTTTAACTCCGGCAACCTCTAGGGCCTCCGGGTCTATGCAGACCTCATTTGGGTGCATATGTACGCGAGGGGGCAGATTCTGAAATATACTAAGTATATTTCGTTCCTAAAAACAGAAGGTGAATATTACGAATACCGTTGGACGTATAGATGTGATTTGTAGCTAGCCATAAGCATGGAGAGGCATTATCTGGGAGGAATTTATACTTCTCCGTTTGTCAACCGACAGGCTCTCTGGCTAGGGCAAAGTCTAATGCATACAGCTCTATTCACAAGCTGATTATTGCTCTACAGCAATTCATGTGATTGACAACTTTGAACAGATCAATAAATGTAGAATCGGTTTCGTCTTTGGAATATTTGAAGCATTTTGTCCCCGGTACGAAGCTGAAGTAGGCAAGAACGGCAGAATTTATTGGTACCAAAAAATTTCGCGACTGCTCTTCAGCTGCTTCCTGTCGCTTCATAAGTGAGATAACGAGTGAGAACAATACAACAGATTTGAATTCGTGCAGAAAATCGATGCAGAAACAGCAAGGTTAGGGTTTTGGGCAAAGTTGGCTAATCGATAAAGTTAGTAACTGCCATAACTTAGTTAAATAAGCTGCCATTCTACAAAAGATACGTGGATGATGTTTTCGCTATTGTTAAGGACATTAAGGAGGCTGAAGAACTGCTTTCTATTATGAGTAAGCTGCATCCAAAGATCAAATTTACAATGGAGAAGAAGCAAGACAACCAGCTATCCTTTCTGGATGTTCTTATGTTTAGAAAGGAAGATGGTTCTATAAGACATTCTGTCTTCCATAAGAATACTTGGAAGGGACATTGCTTGCATTTTTTGAGTTTTGTACCTATCCAATGGAAACGTAACTTGGTATACGCTCTTTTCCTAAGGGCCAGAAACATTTGCTCCAATGGCACACTGGATGCAGAATTTGCACGTCTCAAAGAAGCTCTACTTAAGCGTGGATATCCCGCACGGTTCATCCACAAATACAGCAACTCTACACGGCCAAAACTGACAGAGCAATCAGCTCCGAAAAAGCCCGTCTTTATATCTTTGCCCTTTAAGGGCGACAATATTTTAAATACTATCAAACGACGGCTACGTTCTGCCATTGAAAGGACATACAATGCAGCCGAACTAGTATTCTGCAGTCCTACTAAGCCACTTCCGATTCCACGGGCAAAGGATGCCCTGCCAATGCACGCCACGTCAAATTGTGTTTATGAATTCACATGCACTTGCGGATGCAAGTACATTGGGCGAACGCAAAGGCAGTTGGCAGCCAGGTCCATTGAGCACCTGCCCAAGTGGCTCCTTAGACAAGAAAATAAGATCCCGCGTTCATCCATTACGAAACACCTACTTGATACTGGTCACACCGTCGACCCCAAAACTTCCTTCCGAGTACTTGTTCGGGCACGAACAACTCGGACATTGCGTTACCTGGAGGCAGCCTATATACGACGAGTGAAACCAGATCTTTGTAAACAATTGGAGCATGTGGTTAACCTAACATTGCCATGGTAGCCTCTAGCTCCATGATTCCCCCTCTCTCCTCTCATTTTTTTGCTCTTTAACGTTTCCCCTTTTTTCACTTTCTTCCCCTACGGCGTTTGTGTTACTAACTTTATCGATTAGCCAACTTTGCCCAAAACCCTAACCTTGCTGTTTCTGCATCGATTTTCTGCACGAATTCAAATCTGTTGTATTGTTCTCACTCGTTATCTCACTTATGAAGCGACAGGAAGCAGCTGAAGAGAGTCTTTGCAATAGTTGACAGTGCTGTAATTTTTCGGAAGGCCAACAAACTGCCTTATATATCGGAAAGCATCAGGTTGAGAAATCCATTGTAACCTGTGCGAACAAAAAATGATCGTAGTCGAATAAATTTAAAAAATTGTTCATGTTTTGCCTGGCGGGGATACCTAAATAATTTAAATATCTTAAAAAGCTCTTTAGATTGACATAAGAAAATTTAACGAGTTTTTCGGAGTCTGTAAATTAGAGCTTCCTAATGGATGCAAACCAAGCAAACTTGATAGAGCCTATCCTCTCATATTACTATACACTAAATCCGATTTCCATTTCCTACTCCACTATCGCGTCTCTTGGTATAATTTTGTGAACTTGCACTAAATCGAGTGCTAGCAGCAGGCTTAAGATTCACGAAAAATATTAACGGAGAATTGAAAGTAGCCAGATGTCCCTCTAGAAAACTTCCGATACTGGAGGAGTAGTCTGCTTTAAAAAGCCTGCGATACAGGTAGTTTTTATTTCAATAGAAATCTTTCATTACGCAATGAACGGAGAGCAAAAAAAGTGACCTACAGCAGACGCACTTTTACAGACGACCGGATCCCCATCCCATTTTCCGTCAAGTTGACATCTTCTGAAGGGCGAGCCAATAAGCTCGTAGCCAATTTCACATTCAAAAGCAACCACGCTATTAACCTTTGTCCAGAAACCGGAGAGAGAGCCATGCTCCGGCTTCTGCAACTGTGGACACTGTATAGCTGTAATGCATAGAGAAAAATGAGTAATGAATAAATATCTACTTAATACAAGTTACTGTTTTAATGCAAGATTACTGCTCGTTCGATAAACCGCAAAATGCCGAAGTATTCTGGACAGTAAACGAGAAAATCAGTCTCAAAGTATGCTGAAATCAGAACATCAATATTAAATGTCTTATTGTAATTCCGTTGGGTTGCACTGATGATGACGCAAAACCTTTCATACATTCGCACAAAGTGCTTGAAGTTGGCCCATATGCAGAAGTCTAATTGCTGAAAAATGCAAAATGTCTCTGTCTCATACGAGAATGATGCGTTTGAAGTGAAACCATTCATTTGTGTTTGGTGGATTTCATTTATGATCCCAATTACTCCAAACACCCTGAAAATCTGGAATTAGAGTAATTTCGTTTGCAGTTGATCCTAGGTCGCCTATTAACGCTGAAAAGGGAATATATGCTACGTGGTGTATCCGTAGCAGTTCGCATACCTGAACCTACCAATCAGCTTGCCGTACTTGGTTATAAACAAGTAAATAGACAGAAAAACATCATAACACTTCACAGGTTGATGTGTTTGAATTATCCTGAATGTAATATTTTGTAGGATTTGTATTATGTTGATTCACCAAACATACATACGTAAAACAGAATGATTAAAGTTGCGCAGTTATTTCAGCATTCAGGAACTATTCCGGGTAGTCAGTGATTTCTATGCTTGAAAGAAAAGGTTATTTTTAAGGACACATACATCAATTCGATTTTTAAGCGAACGATAAAGTATTTAATTCGCTGTTGTTTTGAAAAGCACAAATAAATGGTTTATTTGAACTGTTTTCCTCGGAAGTACACATAGCACGTGTGTTTACCTACTCTAAGCATTGACGTTGCCTTTATCCTGGTCAGTAAGTCTTAGCAAGTAATGATTTCTGGTCATCATGCGACTCGCTGCACGGGTTGCAGACCTTCTGACCCAGAATGGTTATTTCTGCCACGTTATCAAAACGGTACTGCTCTCATATGGTCTGCCTGTGACTGTAATCACGACTGACACCACATGACCCCGTGATGCAGTAGTGAAGATTTGAGAAATAATTAGTAAACTCCGGTTCAGATCCCCGGTACGAAGCGGGGGGAATCTAGAGTATCGGCGGCCGACGACGGTTAATGAGCTAAAATAGTCATCGCGGTGTCTTGATATCTACTATGATTTATCGTTAATTCATATTGACCCAACTGTGAAGGATTCGGCGCCTCTGTGTGATTCGAACTCATAACAGCAAGGGAAAGGTTTCAGTCTAACCAATACTTTAGCCAGCTGAGCTACAAGGCCCCGCCGTACGACGTGAGTTTAGTCACATTTGGGTCAAGTTACCTGCCCAATGTGGTTGAACTCACGTCTTCCGGTGGGCCTTCGTAGCTCAGGTGGCTGGAATGTTGGCTGTACTAAAGCCCTCCACTTGATGTCGTGGGTTCGAGGTTCATCGAGGCGCCGAGTTCTTTATAGTTTGGTCAATATGAATTATTCAAAATCTGTCAAAACATCTATTGATTGTTAATTCATATGCGATCGCCTGCAGGTGGATGTGCACTTACCTTTCATTACCGTTTTAGTAGATGTCTGAAAGCTCGATACAAGCAAAAATGCTAGTTTCATGAGGCGATTTGGGAGCAAGGGACCCTCTGTTAACTGTAGAGAGGGAGACTACTGGCAGAAACCGTGAAGATTTGTATGACCATTTTGAATTATAAGCCGTCCTCAGCTCGCCTTACCACACGTAGGGTTTTGGGCATCTGCTGCCCGAACCTTCACTCTTTTGGTCATTAGTCCAGAACCCTAACCATTATTAGTCACCCTGTGACTGCTATAGGAACCCTAGATCGAGCCTTAAACCGGAACTGAACGATCCTGTCCCATAACGCCATCTGTGCCCCCCCCCCAGCCCTACCACAGTCATTTAAATCTTATTGATTTTAACAAATTATGTTTCCTTTGTTTTTTGTCAAGTGCACACACACAGAGATCTTCATTTCTTGACATGCTTTCAAAGTGAACAACTGGCATACGTAAACAGTTTCCAGAAAACAGACTTTAAACTCAACTGTTAAACTGATTTGCTCTGGCGTAATCACCTGTGAAAGGAGCATTCAAAAAATTCTACTTCTAAAATGTAATTTTTTCGTAGATATTTTCTGTTTTTGGAGGAAGTCTTTCAGATTTTTATGACAACGATGCCCAACAATTCATTTTCTTCACGTTTTTACTTGTTCCAAAGGTTTCATAACACCCCCGTTACGTAGTTTCTGCGAGTCAAATTCACCTTCCTCTAGAAGAAGCATTAAAAGCCAGTTAGTGCGGACTATGTTGGTGAGATGTTCGTCTAGCGCAGCACGCATGGGTATCCAAAAGGTGCTCTTTAAAAAGTCTACAAATCACCATGTATACAGTAAATGTAGACAATGCTTACTGCCGTTCAATGTTCCAGCTCCGTTTAAGTGAGTCTTTACACTCAGGAGCATGTCGCGAAAAATTGCCGGAGCTTCGCCATCTTCTGCCCATTCTGCCTGTATGCATTTTACCGGTTATGTACGATGCCATATAGAGCAGTATTTCTAAGGCTAGTTAGGCAGGTCATGTGGGCTCTCAAATAAACGTCAATGTAAAACTTTCGAGTTACTCCTCTAGCAAGATGTCCAATGGACTTTTTAAAAGGAGGGTGAAGTGTCTCATATATGAGTAAGTGACAAACGCGAGTAGGCCAGAGGGAACCAACCTAATTCCCTTGGTCTTCTACGCTTATGTTTCTCGTGACTGGTTTACACTCGGTGAAACTCTCGAATGCGTTCCTAAAAACGGGCAAAATACAAGGTACAAATATTTTGGAGCAAATGACTACCAGCCCCCTGGTAGTACTCACGGGTACATTCCGCATTGCTTCCAGACCATCGTCCGTCGGCTTGGCAAACGCGCATGCAACCTACAATGTAGGATTTTTTGATGTATTTTCATATAAATAAATCAATATTTTTTTGAAAAACATAAGGCCCTATGATCGACAAAATCATTCTTGTAATACATGACAGAATAAAGGGCTGTAAATGCAATTTATCTTAAGAAATAAGGTAGGGTTTTTGCAAAGACACTCAGCCGGATAGTATATTTTTCGTACAGAAAATTTATAATATCACATTAGATGGGTAGAACATTATTCCTTCTTCAGTACCATTGACTTTGATCAAATCGTTTGTTTGACATAGAGTTTGATTCATAGTGATATACTTCATGAAATTACAGTGGCAAACTATTTAAATTATACTTACAAAGTATAATAAGTTAAATAACTGGTAATGCACTCCATTATGTTCTATGTAAGATTATACAAATAAAGGCCTTTCGTTTGCGCAAAAGCGTTAATTAACAGTACTTATCAAGAGATTACAGCAGTTACATAAAATACTTTAATGAATACTTGCCGAAGTGCGCATGTTTTGTTCCTTCAAACATTTATTGAGAGGATTTTCTGACACAAATTTAGGTTCCACTTAGTATGATTCGCGATCTAACGCTAAAAAAATCTTAACGCTAGATAAGGAACTACCCTGTCCAAGACAAAGGGATTTAACATCTTACTTTCTTCTTCCCGTTGAACCACGCCTTCCGAATCGTCATGGCACTTTATTGCATGACCGTCATTACAGAATTGAACCGCTGTGGCTCGGTACCGTAGATCTGAAGTGTAGATGGTCCTACCATTGACTGGTCCGTCTATTTCGGGACACGATATCCCTTGAAAGGAAAAGAGCAATAAGTAGCATTTTCATTGTCTAGAGAGAGTAGGGAGTTTGCTTTAACTAGCTCTTCGATATAAACATAAGAAATATTTACGTCTGTGATAAGAGACATTGCATACTGCCAAAGCCACAAACTAGTGGCGTTAAACTATAAGCGTTCTGGAAATCAGTGGTAGTAGAAAAGGTCTCAGGGAGAGACTTTGAAGTCTGTTTAATGTGTATTTTAGTAACTTTAGGGGTAGTTGTTGTTTTAATTTAAAGACGCAAAAGTTATACAGTCTATTCGCAAATATATTTATGAAGGATCGAAAACATCATATCTTCGCGTATAATGTCAGCAGTGCACATAACCAGCAGACTACTTACGCTGGCAGTCAAGTTTTTCATATTTCCATTGGTTACCAACACAGAGAACTGTTGTGTATTTCCTCGTTGGATCCTCAAATCCACTTCGACAGGTCATTGTAATGGAATCGCCCGTGCGATAATCGTTCCTCTCATGCGAGCCGCCTTCACCAAATTTAGTGTGTTCGAGAACAATTGTGTTCTGTATATAAGGCGGCGAGAAGCAGTCTAGGAGGAGAAGTGCAAACAGAGCCCAAAAGTAATTTTTATAAAAGCTTTTCGGTAGAAAGCTCCTCTGCGATTAATCGTAATGTGACCGAAGATCAAAAAGTTTAAGCTGCCTACGTATTAAAAAGTCCGCGTCGTAAGTATTTTTATGGATGGCAGGCGCGAAATCTGCTTCAAAAGTAAAAATCAGTAAAGCAATCAGAGATAATTAGCACACAAAATTAAAAACAAAACAGATAAAGAGTCTCCCTTCAGTAGAAGCAAATGATTTGAGAAATGATGACTGTTAGTATTTCGTAGGCATCGTGATGAACACAAAAAATCAAATTAAGGTTTGAAAAAGCAAACGTCTGCCATTTTGTGAATGACGGCTTTTTTCAAGCAAAAGGCTAGTGTGTGTGGCCTGGACCATCGCCAGCAAAATTAGACTTCTATTCACAATACGGTGGGCTTATTAAACTTTATATAGCAATATATATATTGGCGTGTTATAAAAGTGTAATTCAAAGATTTCCCTCCGTGAACGCTCAGTTTCGAGTTGGAAAGTGGGAACAGTCGAACTAGCGGACAGTCCAAGACTGTAGGTGAGGTCTCGTTTACATGTAAAACCATTTCCCATAACGAAACTACACACTGTTGCTCAGTTGAACCTACCGACTGCAGGCACATGATTGGCACGTTGCCCAGTTAAAGCGTTTCTAACTGCACTTCGGCGTATATTCAGTGCATTCGAGTCTCGCTTTCTGTAAAACTCTTAAATTTGTGCACGAAATCTTTCTTAGACTAGGGAAAAATTGTCAAGATGAAGCCACAGTTTCACGAAATGAATGATGTGACTAACTACCATCGTAACGCTATTTGATGTAATGGGCACTACGGCTCAACAGGAGGAGCATTCTATATTTTGGCATCGTAAGATGTTGAATAAATGATCGTCTTTAATCGAAAGTAGGGGATTTTGATTAGGGTCTTCTCATGCCACTTTAACGTACAAATTGAGAATCAAGAGCTGGCCTAAATGATTGCAGTAGGTGCGTTAACTCATGAAAAGTCAATCAAAATTCCGAAATGCATTTTCGTTTCGAACAGATTAATTAAGTAAGGTTATAAAATTAATCATCAATACAGCATACTTCTATGATACTTCGGTTACCTCGGGATGCTGGTTTTTGCGATAAATTCTTTCCGGCTGCACACAAAACTATACTATGAAAAAAGTGAATACTTAGGTAGCATGCCTTTTTCTAATTGATTTTCAATGCCTCTTAACATTCAATTTTGTTTTTTTAAAAACATGCGTAAAATATTCATTCTTCTGTTTATTCGATAGCAACATAGGTGTTCTTCGACATTTATACTAGAAGGAAGGGGATAATGCAGTTTTCAAGACGTTTCTATTTCCCGAATAATTTTCAACCTCACCTGCTGTTACACTTGCATTCAGAGTTTTTAGACAACAAGCCGTATGTTTCGCGTAGGGAAAAACAATACATTCCTCTAGGGTATTGAGAGGACACCGTATGAGTTCATAAAATTTAGCAGTGGATTTCAGCCATATTGTTAAATTTACAAGTTGCATTGGTAAATACAGAGACATGACGTTTTATGAACGGCCATTTCACGGTTTTTAAAAATCTCACAATTTGAAATTCAAAACCCAGTTTATACTTTTGTCGAGTATAAAATTAGAATTAGACGTCATTTTCCACCGAATGAGCAAAAAGAATAACTATTTGCATGCATGTTTTCCACGAAATATAATTGAATTTTTAGGGCCATCGAAAATTAATGAGAAATTTACATGCCACATGGTATGTTTCTTGTTGCAACCTAAAAGAATTTCCTCGAAGCTGGCATCCTGAGGTAACTGAATTATTGCAGAATTATGCACCATGATGTTTATTTTGACAAACCTACTGAATTAATCCTTTCGAAAAGAAAACGCCTTTTAGAATCTCGGTTGACGTTTCATGAGTTCGTCCAACTACTTTACAACAGCTAATTGATGACAGGATCAACATTTTGAAAATTGTATTTTTTTCTACAGATAAGCAGTTTTATATGAAATGCGGGCAAAGTAAATGTGTCTGGGTAACCTACAATCGGTTTGATTGGTACAAATGGGTTCCGGCCCCGACCATTGCATTGTCCCAAGACAGTGGCGCTTCCTCGGCCCCATGACCGTGAATCCAGGTGCACAGCTATATTCTGCCGTGTCCCCGACTTTTGAATCGCGGTATGATACAAACCCGTTGGCTGGACGATACGGCGGTGGACATCGTGCACCAACTGCAAATTCGATTAATAGATCTCAGGTATTTATGAGTAATAGTCAAATAGATGTCAAAGAGCAGCTCAGGGTAAACACTGATCCTGTCGTCCTTGACTTCGAATTGTAGAAAACGACTTTAGTAAAAGTATTTAATTCACTTAAAATTAGACACAAACAGACCACATGTGAATTATTCAGAGAAACAGTGTATATAATAAATCAGTTGTTTTGAAACTGCTCAATGTAAGATAAATTGGCCTTCTGACCGCGTTTTGCATTTGCAGTCTTTTGAGATGCCATAAGAAAACCCAATGTCGAGTTAAAAAGCGGATTCATGCAATTACTAGCTGCAAGATGGACACACATTCCAATTGCGCGAGCAGACGTAGATTCTCAGTAAAACTTGATTCGTGATCCATAATTTGTTTAGTGTACCTGTTTTATTCACGCAAAATAGGTAAGACTCAAAGCTGTGTAGTTCAGAGACTGTCATTGTATATTTTCAAGACATCTAGCTTACGAATTGGACATATTTTAGAATCAAATGGGTAAGCAAGTTAGACTAGTCTGTCACTATAATTCCTGCTTAATTTGTTCGGGAAACAGCTTGATAGCATCGGACCGTACTTTTTACTTCAGTCAGTAGAGGAAGAGTCGGTTATCCCTGGGTTTGTGTTAAATGACCTACAACCCAGTATTTTTGGGTCAGAAGTGGGCATTTTACGGATAAAAATAATGAAGTCTTCAGCATTACGCATGAACAAACACTACTGATATCAATGACCCTCCGAATTTCCGTGTCCATTGCCCCTTAGTCCTCGTGCACTTTTAAAATTGGCTTGCTTTAGCCCTTCTCTTAGTTCAAAATATACATTCACGATGTTTGAAAGATGTGAAGCGTTGTCCTAACAATAGTAAGCACATTCATGTATAATCTATCTGCAACGTTTTATCTGTGTGAGTTGACTATCGCCTCGTAAGAACAGTGTGACCACTGCTCATCCAATAAACGTTAGGCTATGAACTCTGCTGCTTGTTCCCCGATGCAAGGATTAGTTTGATGGCAGCTTCTTCAAAAGCAATTTATTTAGGATGAACAGTCATGAATGAAGACAGTGCGTCTAGTGTTTATCTATCACCAAGCCGGATAAACCAACCGCTTTTCCTCACAAACAAAAGACAAATCGTTCAGTAAATGAGTAATCGTAAAGTCATTTTTGGTCTGATCCACACTGTTAACTATGTCTTTTCTATAACAGAATACCCATAAGAGTTTTAAATTAAGAGAACATACCTGGAAGACAGACTAATCCGCAAAACTGCGGGTCACAGACGCACTGTTGCGGCTTTCCGTAGGCCACCCAACAGTCAACATTGGCTCTGCATGTTTTCTGTGGACAGGACAGGAACTCGCTTGTCCCTCGCCCTTTGGCCTCACAGACCACTTCGCCCGAACTGCCGACTTCACCTGTTTTATTAAAGCACACATTCAATTGAAATCGCAATAAAGAATATATATGTCCAAGTGAGCTTTAAACGGACAGCGTGAGAAATGTTTTTAAGCCCTATAACGTTTCCATGTCTCCACTAACTGTGCAACATCTTCTTATTAATAGTTTGTTAATACAGTGAATCGAGTACCTGTTTTTTTGCTTTAGACATTGAGGTAGCTGCATTTTCTGATTTCGATCATGGTGGGACAGAACAACAATTGCTAACTCGTTTAAAATACTTAAATGGGGTTATGACTGTCGTTTTCAAAGCAGCCTTCTAATTGTTATTGAAAAGACATCATAATGTTTTGTTATATTTAAAGTTTTCTTTTTTAGTTTGTACGAATAATAATGAAGTGAAAATCTGCAGTGAGTGAGCGATCTCATGAAATGTTGGCTGAAATTTTGAAATGTGTTTTCGACTAGAAGGATGACTTTGGCGTGGTTGTAAGATTGATTACCTTGCGGCATAATCCTATAACATTTCGGACTTGGCAGGATGCCAGCTTTTAATACACTGCTTTGCAATCCCCTGCAGAAACTGTATTCGGCAACAAAGGACTACGCAAATAGCATGCATTTCTACCATTGATTTTCTATGATCTTGCAACTTCAAATACATTTTATAGAAACCGCAAACATTGTATGCTTGCATCCAGTCCTGTGATAGAAAATCACGTCACCTTTATATTTTATGCTCGAAAAAGGAGTAAAATTAGGTTTCTAAAAATGTCTAACTGCCGAATAATTTGGAGCCTGATCAGTAGTTGCAGTAGCGCTTAGTTATTTTAGTCTACAAGGCGCATGCGTTCCGCGTAAAAAAATCACATTTTCTTCTAAGCCTTTAAAAACATATCATATAAAATCCATAAAACTTTGCAATGGATGTGGACTATGCCGCATATTTCATGAGGAACAGTGGTAAACGGACGGGTAGGATGGTATATAAATTGACATTACGCGGCTTGAAAAACCTCACAACAGGAAACTTTTTTAGAAACCTAATTTTACTCCTTTTTCGAGCATAAATATAAAGGTGGCGTGATTTTTTATCACAGGACTGGATGCAAGCAAACAATGTTTGCGGTTTCTATAAAATGTATTTGAAGTTGCAAGATCATAGAAAATCAATGGTAGAAATGCATGCTATTTGCGTAGTCCTTTGTTGCCGAGTACAGTTTCTGCAGGGGATTGCAAAGCAGTGTATTAAAAGCTGGCATCTTGCCAAGACCGAAATGTTGTAGGATTATGCCGAAAGGTAATCAATCTTACAACCACGCCAAAGTAATCCTTCTAGGCGAAAACACATTTCAGAATTTCGGCCAACATTTCATGAGATCGCTCACTCACTGTAGGTTTAGGACATTTGATGCCTTTCTATTTAAGGGTTTTTGAAAGATAGAGCATCAAAAGTGGGCCAAATAATCACATCTGGAAAACGTCCCTCCGTCATCGTTCGTTTGACCCATCATGTAGACAAAAACTCTAGACTTTGGTTCGTGCCATTTACTGAAGTCGACCCAAAAGTCTTTTTTAGTCTCACAGTTTGACAGATACATGTTTGGCAACCAAGGTTCAGGCAGTCAATTCTAGTTAAAATAGGTTAAATGGATCAAACATGGTTTGAAATTTACTTTAGGGACGATTACATTGTTACAGTATTTTGAAGAACTAAATAAATTTTAAATAAACAATATTATGTTGTTATTACACCAAAGTGCTGCTAATGTTCCTTACCAATTATAAACGGTAAAACTATAGCCGCATCTTTTATGTTTAACTGTCCAGAAACAGAGCAAACCATCGCGTTACGGCACATTTTATGCATGGCTATCGTTTGTCTCAAACCACACTATTAGACCGAGGCAGTCTATCACTTGCGACATTCCCAATGCGTGTGTACTTTACCGACTGAAACTACAAACGAAATTTTGAAGCGATGTTAAAGCGTTAGGATGAATAAATATTTTTCACACATAGTTGCTACGATAGTACCGTCATGGCTGGAATATTCACGGTAAACAAAGTGTCCTTTTGCACGGAAAACACCATTGACAAGCACGCCTGCCGGCCCCAGCAGACAGTTATGGTGTATTTAAAGGTTCCGTGCCTACTTCAAATGTCGGCATCGTCGCAAGTGATAGAGATTGTACACCGAAACGCTTAGATAAAATTTGACTCGTTGCAATGTGCTGTAACATAAAATGAGTCTACCGGAAAAGATTTCTCATAAAAATAAGTAAACAGACGTTTGCCATAATACAGAGCTCAACGTTAACTAAACATGACTTGCGTAGGTAAAGGACCACTTAATTTGTTTTAAAATCTGTTTTGAGTCCGGGAATTTACGGATAGACCAGATCACGTGATACTATAGGCTCCTGTTTGACTACGGTTTCAACCGAATGTTTTGTAGACAGAGGGTTATTGCTTCAATTCCGACAAATTCACTCAATGTTTAAAACCGGATTATTCATTTAAAATGCTTTTAAGCAGTGAAAGATGAAATAATGAAGATCGAAGAATACACGTAGGTCGGAGTTTAGTTTAAAAGAGTACTTGCCCAGAGATCTATAAGTCCTCCGCAAGGTTGTGAGGTTCCGTTTGGGATAGGGCTTTCTCTCGGATTTGAACGCAACGCCGCCAATGAAGCATTCAAAGAGGACGAAATAGACACATCCACTTATAAGGAAGGCTCGTTTTCTGTTTGACATGGCACTTCGACGTTCATAAAGTCACCCTTGTATGAACGTAATATGTATGTTATGTAAAGTGCAGTGTAATGCGCAAATGACATGAGACTTCCTCACTAAATTTTGATTAACGGTTGTTTCTCACGATTTATTAGGGAGACACACACTGCTTACAAGTGTAACATAGTTCGCGATTTGTTGAAACACTCATCCTTTCCTGCCAGGTGCAAAATCGGTACAAAATGTGATGATTCTCGGGCGCTTGGACATAGAGAAAACATAAAATTCTGGTTTGAAACACTACCAGGTCAAGCTAACCATAACATGACTAATGAAATCTAATGGACATCTAGCACTTTTCTGCATCTACATACACGTATAAATGATTATTCCCATTGCAACACAGGGTGTGCAACTGAAAACTCGAGACATAGATGTGTCCTGCAAATTATCCTAAATCAATGCTGCAAGAACCACCTCTTACGAACTTCCACTGCCCATTATTGGCCGGGCACGTCATGGTCTCAAATTATAAATAAAACTAGTTCAATGCCATAAATGCTGTAAACGATACTTCGAGTGCATGCGTAGCCGACGAAGAGGAACTATAGAGAGATGTCATATAAAATTTGAGATTTTCGTAGTAAAAGATAGGTATTCCATATAGTAAGGCTGGATGGATTTCTTTTGCGTTGACAAACTATGGAGAACTTACGTTGGTAATCCCACTATGAAGTCCAATTTGCCTAACCAGAGCATAAAAAAATTCGATTTATTTTACAAGCGCCACTTGATCCATTGCTTAGGAATATCCCTCTGCCCCACATGTCTGAACATATTTACCCCAAATCATTACTACTGTTCATAAGTTGTGTAACTTCTAAGCTTTCGCTGCTGTAACCAGACATATATTAATGTACTGGCCTGACGAAGAATAATCGAAACGTACATTCGCCGATTTGAAATTCCTTAACGTGTAAATGGGCATCATCACAGAAGTTAATCAGAAGTCAAAAGCAGTAAAGTTCTAGGTAAGCGTTCAGGATAAAAATTATCTGCGAATCCGGAAGTTGTATACCGAGGAGTAGTGCTGATCATTTCCTGTAACATCGGCTTAGAGGATATCAAAATTTCGACTCCTTCTACGTTTTAGCGCATCTGTAGGAACTGGCCCCATTTGTAGAGTTACATGTCACCTCCAGAATATGCGTTCACATGTATCTCATCATCTACTGATGCTTTACTGGTTTTTTGTCATTTTCTATATTGTTTATTGTAAAGGCTTCCAAGTATGCTAAAGAATTGAAATGCAGGATCAGACCTTTGTTATATCAAAGGAAAAATGGTTTAATAAACAAGAGCGAATTTTAGCAATGATTGGCTTCACAGCCACGAAAGATAAACTAAGCGAATAAATAGTTTTTATTAGAAAACCAAATCATTTGTCGGTAAAATAGGATGTTAACCAAAAAACCCACATGGCAATTGAGCGACTTTAAAAAAGGTCGAGGGTTCAATCATTTGATTCTGTGGATTGTCCGATAAAACTTGAAATTTTGTTCACTTGCCTTCGTGGGTAATTTTTGATTGGTCAATTACAAGCTTTTAAATTTGACAACCAGCCCATCCAATAGAAGATAATTTGTCGCATTTTGAAATAATTTTATTGGGTATTCGGGGCACCAATGGAATTTTGGCTGAGAAAGTTATAGATAAAACACCCGCGGCTTAATGGCGAATTCAGAATATTAGAGGCGAATTTTACTTGATGAACAACCGAAAATAAAAACATATCGATTCTATTTAAAAAAAATTAATAATGCCCCCGCAAAACAATAAGAAGGTGTATACAAGTGGTCTTGTAAAGATTAACCGAAATACTCTTTTCTTAGGTCACTTCTCAGTTTCATTGCTGGCATTCCGTTCGTCTCTGTCTTAATCAACAAACTGTTTCTAAATTAACGCTAGCGATGCTATTCACAAAATGTCAGCAATTCATCTATAAACTACCGCTTAGTGCAAAATAAATTTTCAAACACTCGTTAATTGAATCCATTCATTCAAATGCTATTATTTCAAATGGAAGATGCACAGTAGTTGGATCACCCACGAGACATAAACTAAAAGGTAGAAATTTTGTATAGGTCAAAAATTCCTTAATCACTTCTGCAACATGTCTTAGCATGCAACATTCTCCTGAAGCATTTCACTTGTACCCGGTTTGTGGGAGTTAGATTTTTTATCCTATAGTTAGTTGTGACAGTCCTCCTTAATAGGGGGTATATCTTAAGCGGTGTTTACCCTTCATTAATTTTCGATGCATATACATGATTTGCATAAGGCATACAATTAAGTACTTTTATAGTAAATTTCTACTTGCAAAAATTGTTCTCTGAAAAATAGCGTCATTCTAATGTAAAAAGGCTGTTTTTCAGATTTTTGAGACGGCAATTTTGTTAGCTAAATAACGCGGTATTTGCAAACTCCCTTAATTTGCTGCTAAATTGTACAGTATGATATAGTATAATACACTATTTACAATATGATTCACATATTCATAACTGTTGTATGAAAAATAACTCGCACGACATGTACAGTGTGGACTTCTAACTCAAGTTCAAAGACGAATAAGGTTTAAAATTATTTACGATTTTGTAAATTATTATAGAGTCGAAGGACCACCGGGTTTCAAACAGGTAATTTGAAGAGGTGCTTTGCTAGATAAAATGTTCGGATTTAAATAGAAGCTGAGTATAAATGCAACAATGTAGTCTTTTTAACTGTCACTCCTTAACAGGCGAATGTTGTGTAAATGAAAAACGCGCATTTAGTTCCAGAACGCTGGCTTATCAAACAGAATTTAAACTGTCGTTAGTCATTTATCTAAACTGGGACTGTTCTTTTGAATAGCTGAGTATTTTTGCGAGTGAGGTTATCTACAAGATACATTCGGGTTCTTCATTCAAAAAACGACAGTCAAAGTCGTCTTGTTAGCGACTGCATGGTATCAGAGGTTATGAAATTGCGCCAACTATTGTTGCTTCGACTTTCAGATAGTTCGGAATTGCACTCACCCATGTTCATCACTTACGAGTGAAATAAATTAAGATGGAAATAATGACGTTGGGCTATGTTCTCATCGACTACTTGGGCAAACAACAGTCGCCTATCGAGCAGTTAATCGGTCGATTGTCCAGACAGCTGCTAGTGAACCTGATAATAATCATGCATTGACTGCTCGACTGCTTCTGACTTATCCGAAACACTGTGGTACCAGACACAAACTTGCAATGAAAACTTTTATTTGACCAAAAAGTTGTTGCAAAATCACTTCGCAAAAGCGGGAAAATGAGTGGCAATGATAGTATATAATTTTGCGATAAAATCATGTGTGAATTATATGTCGTGTATCTCATGATATGCTAACCGAAGTATTAAGGTGTGCTTACGTTTGAAATGATCATTTAGTCTGGTTTGTTGTATTTATTATGATACAACAAGCTTCTAAGTCATTTCCGTCCGCGGGTATGCCGGCCGTCTGCAAAAACCGAAATCCAGTTTTGAAATTCATGACGCTTTTTTTCGAAAACATGCGCAAAATATCCCTTTTTGTACTACCTGGTGGTGATTCATGTATTTTTTGAAATATCTTGCTAAAGGAATGAGCGGTTTTTGGTTTCGTAAAAGTTTTTCTGGTCGCTGAATAATTTTGCACCCAGTGTCATTCAACTTGGGTTTGAAATTTTCAAACTAAAAGCTGAAGGCTTTTGGTATAAAGCAAAACGTGCATTTCTCCGGGTAATCAAGAAGATATCATGCAGGGATCGAAAGCTTTTGCGACGGCTATGAACCACATTGCATATCTCAAAGGCGCAATTAGTAGACACGCAGATACAATGCCCTTTAGACGGGTGCCTGTGGTGTTAAAAGTCTTGAAGACGGAGACGCGATCGCTGGGACAAGGGCTTTATTAGCCTGACGTTTCGAATTCCTGCTCGAACCCATCGTCAGAGATGGTGATGCGTTCGAGCAGGAATCCGAAACGTCAGGCTAATAAGGCATTTGCCCCAGTGATCGTGTCTTCATCAAGACTACCTTCTGGGACTTGTCTCTTTGCCTCTATTGACAGTGTTAAAGTCTCATTATTGCAAATTTTGAACTGGGAGTTACCTATCTGCCAGCAGAAAGTTTAAGAAGAGCGAGAATACCCAGCATTTTTACTGAGGCTACTTGCTTTGTTAATACATTTGGGTATTCGTTTGACTCAATTTTTCCCTCCTATTACTTAATCGTTCGCATTTTTGGATCTGATATGAGGACATCAGCATTCCTAAGTCAAATCATACTTGGAAGCCTCCTCTTTAAAGTCTCTTCCCACCCCTATGAACCGTTACTTGTTCTTTCCTGACCACTTTTACAAAGAAAAGTTCACAGCCAACAGAGGTCTGCGATAACCACTATACCTTCTGCCCAAACAGTTTGTACAGTCCCGTAATTGTCAAATATGTCAGCGCGGGTGTTGGCCTGATGTCTTTTTAAGGGTTTATCTGGTATGCTGGTGGCGATCACATGTCCGGTTTCGTTTGCAAAAGAGCAAAATCAACTGTTGTTTTTTCTCTGCTCCATAGCTTCTGCATAGTTATCATTGATGCTGTTTTCGGAAATAAATGCATAGCAACAGCCAACACTTTGAGATGTTGGCCACGTGTCACACAATTGGTTTCGTTTGAAAATTGTATGACGCCGAATTCTTTTATTTTCCAAGTATGCATTTCGGTAAATTTAACAAGGTGCCAACGGTCCAGAGGGCAATAAGATCGGTGCATAAGAATAAGTATTTTGGGTTTTCTCGCCAGAAACACAAAAACTCTTGAGGGTGATTTGACAACTTGGACTCAGTTTCAAAGTAAGACTTCCTCGTTTGGTAGCACAAGAGGATAACCAGGAGAATATTTAGTTGAGTTTTTAAACCTTGTTAACATTGAAAAAGTTTAAGTATAAAACACTCACTGTGCAGAATAGGGTGCAGGAAAAGGAGACGAATCTAGTGGTGTTGTGAAATTCCTTTAGTATATCCCTGTTACTTACCGACACAAACGTGAACATGCGAAGCCATATCCTTTCGAATCTTCTTTCACTGCACGGTATATAACATACGAACACTAAAACACGATAGTTTGTACCTTATACATAATCGAACACAGACTTATTTGAGCGAGATCTCGGCTGAACACCATATGCTCTTCACATCAAGCAAATCTGTCTTAACTCATAATATGAACGTGGCCGTTTCCTATCAGGAATCTTGTTTCCCTGACATTAATGCCACCTTTTCCCGATGAAATTCCTGAATCCCCAATGTGCTGCGTCCTCTACCACCATCATCCCCATTGTCGGCCTCGTCCCCCTCGCCTACCCCCAGGAAAGCAAAGATTTTTCGAGCAACCACAACCTGCCGAAGCCCACCCTGTTGCCTATTTTGCATTTTGTAGCACTCCTGTTTGCTTTTTGGTGTCGTTTTCCCGGGATTATTCTAGTGTCTATGGGCAGAATTGCGTTTTTTGCTGCCAGTCGGAGATGTCCTCACGAAGTCAAAAGATAAACCTAACCTACCGAATTCCTCCTGACGTTTAGCCGACAGTGTATTTTTTGCAGACTTTATGCAGCAAAAAATGATAAGCGTCAGTGCACCGATCGCATTTGGAATTCTACGTGACAAGGCAGACACACGAAGTGAGAAATGGTAGCTGAATTACGGATTCTTTCGAAAGGACATGCGTGTTCACCTTTTCTAAGACAGGATGTTCCAAGAATTTCGCCGCATCGCAAATAGGCCTACAAATCAGTTTACGCCGCTTTGAGACCCACCCTCGGAACTCCCACGACAGTAAAATTGGTAGCATGTAGGCCGTTGTTTATGTGATGCAAAAGGTCCTTTTGGTTCATCTGTAGGTAGTTAAATAAAACCACACCTTCAGGTTAATATTTTTTTGTCCGATAGAAGTGAAACCTCATTTTGCACGCAACTGGAGATCAGATGAATGTCCAGTAGATGACCTAACTCATAGAGCTTAATTAAACCGTATCCAAATCTTGAATCATTGGCCAACCAGTTCACACCTATTGGCCAATGTTTTAAAAAATCGCAAACCATCTTATATTGAGGATTAAAACAAAATAAGCGTTCTAGATAATAATATTGAGCTGCTGAAAAATAACTATTTTGTTAAAAAAAAAAACAAAAACAGTGAAGGTTCCAAACGAGAAAACTTAATTTTTAGAATTTCCTAAAGGCACTCTATACAAATAAATGAGTATAAAAATCAGTGTATGCGTAAGAACAGCTAAAAAACTTCTTTTTCATCTAAGGTGATTGTTTTTTAGGAATTAACCTAATAAGAACCACATGGAGTATTAAGGAGTATAATGCATTAAGGTGCGTTTCAAAACATTGTAAAAAGGATTCGATGTCATTTTATCACTTTTGTAACGTTTTAAGTGCAGCTGACTAAGAAACGCTGATTTTTTTGCGCTCGATGATAAAGACACCTATAAAATTTTTTTGAGTTATGAATAGCCTAAAGTCGGTCACAAGCGTTGCATGTTTTGTGAATCAGGACACCTTTCATACAATTACTGCCTGGGCTCTACTGGCAGTGAGATCCGACGATTTTGACGATGGCCTTGAAATTTCAGTGTACGGTTTGCGATCTCCACTTTATTCAATTGACCGCCTAAATATGGAATTTCTATTTTGTATCTATCAGAATCTTCAGAATAAAGCGGTTCGTGAAACGATTTAACTAAATGGTGAGTTTTCAAACGTTCGTTTTATGCTGATGGCGGTTTGCGTCATATTCGTAAACTCACTCAAAAATGTAATTGCATGACCGAAAAAATAAAATATTAAAAGACCTTCAAATTGTTAATTTGTCTCGGAATTGCCCTAATAAAATGCTTCGATGACGAATGTACTTGTACTTCTTTTCCTTTTCAAAGCAGAATCATTGAAAATTCTTGAAGGCTTGGATCTCCTGCGTACTTTCGCTCTACTAACATTTTTGCCGCAGATTAAATACGCGTTATTCTTTGCATCATAGAACCATTCTAGCTATCATTGCTTGGATTTGGTAATTGTCAAAAAATAGCAAATTGCCCTTTTGCTTCTAAATTATGCATTAACAAACGCCAGACCACAAAATTAAAATTGCCGCTTTATGATGGGCCTTTCGCAGGTTCTTTTAGAATATTTGCATATGTCAGGAAACTATGAAAGCGCTGAAGCAAAACATTGCCTGTAGGCGTTATTGCTGTCTTTCTAAGCATAAAATCGTAAAGACCTGGAAATGCAAATTTTTAGAGTATAATCAATTTTTGTTGTATATCTGATAGCCTGTTTATTTGCATCCCGCTTCGCCTGACCAACGCAATACTGAAATTTAACTTTCATATGGACTAACGCTGGTTTGGTTAAACCTTCCTGTCTGACTTAGTCGCTTCTAGCAGAAAAATACGGGCGAACGCACAATCTTGATCTGGGTCTGTCAATAACATACCCCAAATCTGTAAATTTTTTGGTAAGGTTACCCGGCATTATATTCTGCATCGGAATGGATTTTTCCAATTCGCATTAGGCAAATAAATAAAATCAACGTTTTGCGTTCACAGAAATTCCGTCACGAGGCCTATAGGGTTGCGTCATTCACTGTATGGTTAACAAATACGGGCTATAAACCGAATGCTTAGATTTAAGGAGCCGCTATATCGCGTAAGCTATTGCTTCAGCATTACATTTGCAGGTTATTCAGCTGGAATTCGGCTTTGTCCTCCAAATGTACACGTTATTTAAGGTCGGTCGGAATCCCATGCTTTGAGAGCTCTCTTGGAAGCAATATTGCTCGCATATGACAAAGGCTGGCACTCCCTGGATGTTCAGCAATTGACATTGTAGAAATAAACCCTCGTCAAGTGCGGGGCAGCCGGGGACGTAGGGTTAAAACAACAAAACAGCATTTATCGGAATCAAAGGTCGCAAAAGTACATACAATCGCACCCAACGATATGCATAGTTTATTAGTCATTTTCTAAACTTTTGTCCAGTCATTGTTGTTTCAGTGGACGTTTATTAACTAGTACGCCGCACATTCCAACTGACGGGAGTTTTGTGTCCATGAGCTGACTTTTCATCCAGTGCCTTTGTTCTTCCCAAGGCGGCGTTGAAGGTTAGGTCCGTCCTAGCGTGGCTTATCTTGACTTGTCCTTAGCGCGGAATCGAATTATGGACTGTCTTTACTCGCTAAATAACCAAAGGTCACGTTGAAACTGGAAAAAGATTGCAAACATTAAGTTTTGCGACTGAAATCAACGAACCAATCGTGAGCTGAAAAGACAGCGGATGTATTAAAATAAATTAGCGACAGAGTCTTCCAAACTGTTTGTAAGTTTCTGAGCTACCGATTCACTAAGTAAAGTTTGGATGAACGACACCGATAAACAGAAACCCGGAAAATTCATCTTAAACCAAAACAACCGCTTGAACCACATGAAGCAAAATTGACGGTTACCTAGATTGAAATGAACATTACAGCTTGTATTTTTAGAATTCGACTAAAATAAGTAAATGTTGTGCCAAGTTGACATGAGGAATCAATGCTAGACAACCGGTAAAAGCAAGCTTGACATTTTTCATAACCACTTCAGTGAAAAATCAGACGATATTTATCTGCATACCGTCTGACTGGTCTTTCCTTAATTTTTTTTATGAAACTTGCGGGGGAAACACTGACATGTTGGAACTGCGTTAAGTACAATAAACTTTGATGCCTACCTGAAAACAGTCAAACGCCGTGTACATGTTAACAACAGTCTCCTGTCTCCGTTTTTAAAGCTGAATTAAAGAATACGTTACGGTCGGACGAAAGAAGGATTAATAAGAAACATAACCGAGCTTGTGTATGGTGTATCCAGTCTTTTGTTGTACAACGGCGTCGATACAAGAAAGTTGGATTATGAGGAGTCAATGTGCTTGGTCGTTAATCCATAAAATTTAAAGTGGTACAAATGACCACCTAGGCGTTTACGACAAAAAATGGACTGAATGCGGACGAAAATTTTTATAAAATAAGAAATGTTTATAAGATGGTTAGTGACCTAACTCATGAAATGTGTCGAACTTTACGAATAATTTCCAATCACTCGCAAACCGACACCATTTTATGAGTCCAGTGTCTATGTTTATTAAGAACAAGTTTAGAAGAATTAAAAACATAAAACAAAAATTAAAGTCAGTGTTGCATTTTTTAGAAATGCCGATTTATTTAGAAAAACGCAATATCGTTTTTAGATGTGTAGAATGTATTCTCATAACAAAAACGTAGCAAATATGAAGACTGACATAAAGTAACGTCTAATAACAGTGTTTTAGTGAAGTTTACATATAAATGTCGTTTAATTGTTACTGTGATTTCATGTATGACGGAATGTTAACTGCCCACATTCCGAGTGTAGATTATACAACAGTTTTCCAGGGTTTTGTGTTATCCTTGTGTATTTTCAATTGAATGAGATGAGATTCAACAAGAGAAACTGGATTTTGTTTGCTTTCACCGATGGGGACGTCGAAGGAACAAAAGTTTTCATAAGGTGACATGCCATGAGGCCGGCGGATGCCTAATAAATTTAAATAGAACTGACAGGCGTAATCTTAAACATATCATTTTGTGTTTATAAAGAGAAATTTTTTTCCGTTAAATAAATTTACACTTTTCGTTCGTTTTGGATTACGTTGAGTTTCAGATCGGCCTCGAAATGTTAGTGAATACTTCATGATTTTCAGTGTTTTCACCCGATCTTCCATAAAGACAGATTCCGAATTATCTGTCTGTTGAGAACTTTAAAATAAGATTATCCTAGAAGGCATTTACCGCAATAGTGAGGGTTTGGGCGCTCCTGTTCTCGACGATGGCCGTTTCGGCCAAATTTGAAGACTCATGCAAAAATCAAACTTCATTTTCGAGAAAAATGACTGTTCACAACGAAAGTCAGAAACAAATATACCTTTGATCAATAAAAAACTTTCCTCAATAAGTTAACCTTTTAAGAAGTGCTTTATTACTGCTCTCCGTTGACCCATCTCTGTGTAATTTGCATTTTTGTACGTCGGGGCCAAGTAACAAGTTGACACTTTTGGCCGTTTCTTTCGCGTGCCTATGAAATACTAATATTTTTCTACCGTGAACGTAAGACCTTGTCTTTTTTTATATATTGAGGCCATCTCCACTGGTGGGGTGTGCGTATTTCCCTTAATTGTCATACATTTTTGCCTTTTATTTTGGAAAAGCGCACCGTTGTTTTTCAACTAAGTGTCTTTATTTACTAACACCAATATTCATGATTCAGCACTCCGTTTGTTCAGCTTTGCCTTTGAAATACTGTAAGGAACTGTATATGATGTACGAATTTGAGTACGCTGCTTTGAAATCCGAACTGAATATTCCATAGTCATTATACTGTCAACTTCAATGAGCGATACTTTAGGCAAAATTTCCGACCGAAACACTCTGTTAAAGAAGACAAAGTCTTATCCATTATACTAAAAAAACGTCCTTTTCTCATTGTCATTATTTTTTGTGCATGTGGATTTAGTATTTTTATCTCTAGTCGCAATAATTTATATTTTACTCGTATTTATTCGACGCGCAAAAATTAGTCTACATGTCAGTCTCCATTAATAACCTATTTTGGAGTCCATATATAAGTCTTAGTGGCGTTTTTATCGTTACCTAAAGACAAGGCTGATCTGTAGCAGCCTAACCCGCCGAAGTGATAATTCTGCCTATCAGTGAAAATATTCGCCAAAATGTAGAATTTTACATTCCAGTTTTGAGTTGAACTTAATTGTCTTTGCTTCCTAATGACATCTGTATTTTGTGGATTTGTCGAAAATGCAGACAGCTAGGAGCCCTTTGTCCAACACCTTGATTGGCACGCAGTTCGCGTAGTGAACGTCATTTAACCCTCTCTTCTTTTCGATATTACTCACTTTATGCCAACTACATGTGTGTCCCGCAGAAAACAAGAAACATGTTTGCGGAAAACGCCATTTGTACAAGAAAAGCTTTCAAATCTTGAGTATACTGTTTTTCCTCACATACTTTGTTTTTTGATATTGTATTTAAGAACAGCACCATTTTAAAGCATAAATTCAAACTGGACTGTTTCGCTATAAGAACTCATAAAATGGATGTGAATTTAGGGGACGCAGAGAAAAATGTCATAAACATCCTAATCAAATAATGGAGTGCATCTATTTGGAGGGCTTCAAGGGCATTTACCTAAGTCTGAAAAGGAGGGCGTGGTCAATCAAACTGAGATCAGGATTCCAGTTTCCGTTATTTTATGCCTAAAGTGCTTCAGAGGTTAGCGGATCATAAAGTAAATTATGGTAGCATGACAAAGGTGTCTTCAGCCTGTATTGTCAACACAAGAACAACTGCCTCCCACCCCTAATTAAGCAATCCTTTTTGTTGCTACATCAAAAATTTCAGCTGCTTAGTATATTTAACGGTGCTGGACAGAATGCCTTCTAAAAACTTTTATCGTGCTGGGCATCACTGGTGATAAGATGCGCAGTTGGAACCACCGACCTGTCAATCAACACTTCATTATATAGAATGGAGATAGGCAGAGCCTTTAAAAACCCTTAGTGCAGACAGATTGAAAAAAACGCGCACATGTTTACGTGGTTATACGGGTAATAAAGAGAAAATGACCTCACTCAGGAAAGGTGTCGAAATTTACGAATGATTGCCAACCAATCGCAAACCGACACTAATTGGTAGATTCCATATCTATTTTTATTAAGTACAACTTTCTAATAATTAAAAAAGATAAAAGAAATACTAAAGACAACATTGTGCTTCTTCAAAATGTCGTTTTTTAAGAAAATTGCAAAACCACAAAAATTTTATAAGTGGCCATAATTTGGTAAATCAAGTGTTTATATGTAAAGAATGTCTCCTCGTGAAAAAACGAAGAAAATATGAAAGTGCAAATAAAATAACGTTTAAAAAGAGTGTTTTAATCACGTTTGCCTTTAAATATATCTTAGGTATTTGTGTAATTTCATAAATGCCAGTCTGCTAACAACCTTATGCTAAGTATAGATTCCAAAACAGATTTCCAGGAATTCGGGGTATCCTAGAGTTTTCGAGTTTAGTGAGATGCGGTTCAACAAGAGAAACGGGATTACGCTTGATTTCACCAATGTGGGAGTCGCAGGAGCAAAAAACTTTCATAAAATGACATGCTACCAGTCGGATTGATGCCTAAAAAATTAAATAAAATTTAGAGGCGTGATCGTAAACATACCATTTTCTGTTTGTCGTTTAATTAATTTGCACTTTGCGTTCGTTTTGGATTACGTTGAGTATCAGAGTAGCCTCGAAATATTGTTGAATACTTCATGATTTTCAGTGTTTTCGCCTGGCTGATTAAAAACTGATTCTGTGTCATGTATCTGTTAAAAACGTTAAAGTAATTCCTGAAGGCATTTACCGAATTACTGAGTGTTTGGGCGCTCTTCTTCATGAACGATGTCCTTTGGCTATTTATTAAATACTCATTCAAACATGACAATTCATTTTCGAAAACATGGCCGACCAGAACGAAAGACAGAAACAAATATGCCCTCGATCAATGAGAAAACTTCTTCTTATAAGTTACCTCTCTAAGAAGTGTTTTAATTCCCCATTTCGTTGAAGGATATTTGTGTACTCTGCATGTTCGCACGGTGAAGCCAGGGAACATTTGACACTTTTGGCTGTTTCTTTCACGTTTCTAGACAATACTAATACTTTCCAACCGTAAACGTAAAAACATGCCTTTTAATATATATCGCGGCCATTTCCACTGTTTTGCTCGCTTTCAGACTTCGTTTTGCGTTTACGAAGGCTGAAGTTATTACTACTTTGCTGGTTCTATTTCTTAATAAGATATGTGCAGAAGCTAGATTACACAACAAATAATGTGTCATGTGCCCATAACTGGAAGTAACCATTTGGTCGTGGTCATTTTTGTAACCTCACGTAAGATTTACCAAACGGCAAAACAATTTCAGACTACTTATACGAAGGATTCCCTGTGTGTGCTATTACTTCACTTCAGGGCACCAAATCGTACAGATCTGCTAATATGACTTTTAAAAATCGATAAAACAATTGGTTTTTTAAATTAACATTTGTGTAAGCAGGTGATCGCACGCGTATTTCCTTGCTTCATGCAAGTAAAATTCATGAACAGGTTGCAAAAATGTATTTTGATTATTCCACAAAAATTAGTATTATAATTATACGCGCAGGTGCCTATATGGAACGCAGATTATTTATCAATTAAGGAGCAAAATGTCAATTAAGAAGACTCTAATGTCCTTCCGGTGGTCTTCCCAGGCCCCTTCAACCATATAAATGGTCAATTAGGACTCCGGTATTACGGGTGGCCCTCTGCTAAATTCTGGTGGGGTTAGAGTTGAAGATTAGTGTTAGGGGTAGTTTTATAAGGTTTAGAGTTACAGCACGAGAATATGCACCTCTTGAAATTTAGCTCTAGGCCACGCGTATTACTGGGAGTCCTTATTCTCCCGTTTACCCCGACAGTGTTAAATTTTTTTGTATTATCTAGATATTTTGGCAGGTATATCGACTCAGGCTCACTCGGTAGAATATCCTTAGCTAGAAATCAGTTACAAAATTACCTGAACTTCGGAAAGCAGTAAATGTGACAAATGTACTTCTTGGAAGACGTAAATCTTCATTATAAGGTCCGTTCTCTATAAGCGCAACAACCACAGAAACGCTTTTGGGGAATGTGATCGGAAAGTCTAGCATGGACATTATGAGTGTCAAATGAACTGTCTTTTTAAGTAATGATAGATTTATTCACTTTGTTCGGTATGTAGGGTGCCTATGCTAGGGGTCATTTTAGGGAGAAAACGGCCTCCTGCCCTGCCTATGGCCAAAAAATTGCCTCGCGTATCACGTAAACGTTGTGAAAAAAATTATCTTACTTGTAGTGGCCTACTCATACGCATTTTCGGTAGAAACTCAATGTTACTAGACAGTCAACTGTAAATTATGATTAGTATCATAGAATGCTCAATTCGAGTACTTTAAGGGCTGAAAAGTATCACTTTTCTTAATGGCCCGTTTAGGGTTGCCGTGCAAAAAGACAATTCTCTGGACTTCAAGGTGCTGCTCGTCACCTCGCAGCGGTTGGGCGAATACTCATTTCACGATGAGCTCGTAACAGTGGTTCAGTTTGTCCAGATGGGTTTAGAAAAGTATAAACAGTTCACTAGAATTCCACTTAACTCTAATCAGAACACAGAGTCTGCCTTTTATGCAGCGCATTCCACATGAAGACAACCCACTTGACGCCCTGGTACGATTACGGCAACTCCCCAAAATGTACCTGTGAGTACTGGCACGCATCATGTCAAAATAATTTCCAGCACGTACACGAACTTGCTTTAGAGAAAGTCAGGGAATTGATGATAACAGATTAATATGACAAAGAGGATTTCCAGTATACTGGCGGGAAAACTCTCGCCTTAAAAAAGCGATCGGTTTGATCCACAGCAAAGTTTTACTTACCAACTAGTCTGCTACAAAACTGCAATTCACCGGCGGGGAGATAAATCACCAGTTGGATAGGGAGAGAAAGAGAGTCGCGGGACTTGATTTCATGCAACCAAAAAGTCCAACTAAAGCATGATTCTCCTCATATGAAATGCGTCGAAGTTAAGCTGCTTGCTAAAAAACTGATCGAAAGTTAGCCCGAAGATAGATCGGAGTAAAAGCCACTTGGCAGCCGCAGCGATGCCTTTGGAAGAAGAGATTAATGAGTCGATTGGTAGCCTCGGGGCAAAACACAAGTGTATTTGAATGATCTAGAGAACAAGAATGCACAGCGCGCAACGAATAAGCATTCAGTGGGTGCTGTGTAAAGGCTGCTTTTCACCAACGAAAGTGCAAAAATGTCTAACATACGTCAAAAACCTAACACGACAGCAGATGTCCAACACAGAAGGACATTTAATTCGACTTCAAAGACAGAGTATACGGCGTACGAACAGAATTTTTACTGTCATCAAAGTTTCTACAGCCTTGTTCTTTGCTATCATCCAAATGCATAGGCGATTGGGTCAGATGTGGCTATGTAGTCCCACCTGAAGTAAACAAAACTCAGCCACCCGTAATGTAAGAGCGGTAGTAATAAGGGATTTTTACAGATGGGATTGGGAACGCATAGGCGAGCAGATCAAGTGGCCGTACATGAACAAGCTGTTGGGAGTGCGCAATTGTACTGTGAGTGGTTGAGAAACAGTCGTCTTAACCCTAACCCCCCACCGTAACCACTAACTCCTACCCCTAACCCTTACTCCTAACCCCAACCCCTAACCCCAACCTCTAACCCAAACCGAAACAGTATGGTGTCCATCATGTGACCCTGGATAACCAAATCTTACCGGCGATTGTACGCTATATGGCTTCGTCGATTAATGCATAAACAGCACCTCTGAATGCCCCGCTGTCCGTTTTGCGAAGAAGAGCCGGGGTATTCGGAGATTACGAAATCACTCGGAAAAACTCCTCTTCGAAGATGTTTCGTTGCATCCTCAGACATAATGATACGTCTGGCTACTGCAGCTGACAGAAGATAAATTGCCTAAAGAGAGACAAAATGGTGGAAATAGTCAGCATGGGGCGAACGTACTCTTTTGATGAATCATTAACATGGCGCTCAGGGATCGGAGGTGGGAAACCTACTACCAGAGAAGAATAAGCAGTGGAAACCGACTTGACTGAGGGAGCGGAGTGTCCATTCACGCGTCAGGCTGTTTTTTTTGGGGGGGGGGTGGAATAGCAGCTTTGACCGACGTGTGGTGGGGAGGAACAATCAAGTTAGACCGGCGTGTAGACCGCACTACGAGGGGCAGGGGAGCGTGATGGTGACAATCGCGCAGGCTGCAGTTGTGACGCGATATCCGTATTTGTACTCTGTGATGCGCAAGAGAGAGGTGGACATGCGTTTCACGAACTAAGAGATCCAGGTTTCGCATGAAGACTATACATCCGCTTAAAACAGACACCTCTAGGCGTTGGCGACCGTCTGTGGTGCGGGGCATGCGTTGACGCACCAGCCGTCATCCTGTGCGCCACTCTGAAAACCTCTTCTGTGGCTGTTGTTATTCGGAAGATGGGCCAGGACGGTGCACGAGGCGGACCCGGTCGTGCGCTGACCAGGTCACAAAGAACAATGTTCACTGTTATTTGCAAGGCGCCACTAAAAAGCACTCATTTCCCCGGGAGAACAGTCGTATTCCCATCCAAATATATTTAAAATCTCTTTGTATATAAACCTAGTAAGTCTGCCGATTGTTATCCGATGACGTACAGTAGGTGACCTATCTCATGAAATGTTGGCTGAAATTCTGAAATGCGTTTTCGATTAGGAAGGATTACTTGGTCGCGGTTGTAATACTGCTTATATTGCGGCATACTCTTATAACAGTTCAGACTTGGCAGGATGTCGGCTTTCAAATGCACTTCTATTCAATCTCCTGTAGAAAGCGTGCTCGGTAAAGAATGACTACTTAAGTAACATGCATTTTTCCCGTATATTTTTGATGGTCTTGGAAATTCAAATATATTTTATAGAAACCATAAACAAAAATATGCTTTTTTTAGTTAATAAATAGAAAAACATATCTTCTTTATATTTGATACTTAAGGAAGGAGTATAATTAGGTTTTAAAAAGTTTCTAATTATGAGACTTTTTAAGACCGCGAAATGTCCATTCATATAGCATCGTACCTGGTTGTTTACCAGTGCTCCTCATGAAATTAACAACATGGTCCGCATTCATTGCACATTTTTATGGACTCTATGATATCTCTTTAACGGCATAGATAAACATGTGATTCTCCTTACGCGGAACGCATGCACCTCGTAGAGTGAAATCACTAAGCGCTAATGCAGCGAATGATCAGACTTCAAATTATTCGGTAATTAGAAAACTTTTTTTAGAACCTAATTATATTCCTTCCTTAAGTATCAAATATAAAAAAAGACGTGTAGTTCTATTGATTGACTAAAAGAAAGCATATTTTGTCTATGGTTTCTATAAAATATATTTGAATTTCCAAGACCATCGAAAATCTATGGGAAAAATGCATGTTACTTAAGTAGTCATTCTTTACCGAGCACGCTTTCTACAGGAGATTGAATAGAAGTGCATTTGAAAGCCGACATCCTGCCAAGTCTGAACTGTTATAAGAGTATGCCGCAATATAAGCAGTATTACAACCGCGACCAAGTAATCCTTCCTAATCGAAAACGCATTTCAGAATTTCAGCCAACATTTCATGAGATTGGTCACTCACTGTATGATGTCTGCAATTTTGCGTCTGCAAATAACTAGATCAAAATAAGTGTATTACTGCATTTCCTTTTAAGTTTTATGTCGTTCAGGAGGGTTTTGCCAGATGCAATGGCTGGGTGTGCGACACTGGTGTTCATATGTGCACCTATTCGATAGGCGTTCGACGCTGAGGTTATTTTACTTAATCTTCGGCTTGGCAGGTAGTGGCAATGGAAATTTCCACAAGAACCCCCTACCAGGCCGTTGGCCACTTGCGATATAATTAATGACTGCCACCACGAGATTGCTATTTTCGCTAATATGAACATCACCTTTCTTCTGTGTAAGTGACGTTCCTTTTCTGGAGGCGGTGGAGGCTTTGAGTTTATGGGTAGGCGTGATAACTAACTAACTACAATTGTCAAAGCATAAAGCTCTGTTGGTTAATCGCATTTTGCTTCGTCCGAGCTATGTAGGTTGAAAAAACGGGCTTTTCAGTTCACAAAAAGTGTTATCCGAAAAAGAGTTGGTAAGCTTCACTTTGGTGACACAAATGTCCCACACGAATTTGGAGCAGTCAGCCAGAGACAAACGAGCTTTTTGGCGGGTAAACGACATGGTTTTGGGGTGCGGAAGGGAGAAGAAGAGTTGATTGTCAAGAGCTGTTCGACAGGCTGCTCGGAGAAGTGTGGGGAGCAGTTTTGATCAGCGTGTGAGGTGAGGGGAGAGAACAGATAAGATAGATTGGCCCGTAGGCCCCACTGTGAGAGAGGGAGACCGTGAAGGGTGCGTTTGTGCGGGAAGAGTCAGCTATTGTGATGTGTTGTCTGTCATTCCACCTCGTTATGCGCAGGGGGATGGGGTTTTAGCAACGAAAGCATACAAGCTCCGAGTGAGAGCAGTCTGTGCGAACAAGACAATCCCATTTGGAGTGTTGGCGACAGCCCTTGTGGTCCGGAGAGTACGTTGACGCACCAGCCGTCATGCTGTGCGCCACTCTGAAAGCCTCTTCGGTGGCTGCTGTTATTCAGAAGATGGGCCAGGACGGTGCTCGAGATGGATCCGGTCTTGCGTTGACCACGCCACAAGAGGCAATGTCCACTGTCATTTGCAAGTCGCCACCAAGAGGTCCTCATTGCCCTGGAGGACCAGTCGTATTCCCATCCAAACATGTTTAAAATCTCATTACACATTAACGTAGTAGGTGTGATGATAGTTACCCTAAGATATGAGTTACCTCAAAATGAATTATTTTAGCTTAAATGGATATTTACGCAGACTAGGAAAACTTACAGATGCACGTATTTTTTGGTAAAATGTCAATTGCAAGAAGCTGCGCTAAAAGAAAAACAGCATGAGAGATGGTGCCTAGAAAGACAAGATAATATGCCGGACCGTCGGACATGTGCAAAATGAGACGTAAGCACCCCCTCCGACGGACGGCTAATCCAGCGAGACAAGATCCAATGCGCATTACAAGACATCAGTCTTTAATCATGTACATTAAATGCGACCTTCAGCGATTTGGCCTTAAGCTTTTCCAGAATACATGCCCACGTATATTTCAGTCCTGTGTGTTATCGGCCACAATGAAGAAATGACGGCAGTAAGGGATTACCCAAGAAAATAACAGAGAAAATTCCTAAAAAATCCAGATAAAAGTGGAACCATTCTGCTCCAAGCGCTATATTTAACAACAAATTGTCAAGTTTAGGAGTGCTGCTTAGCGTTGAATGAGGGTTAGCCAAGGCACGGTATAAGCATGACGTTCAAGCTGCATAAATGTTTACGACGAGGGGAATTGGCATTTCTACCAATAAATTTGTCAACGCAAGAAGATGTCTCTAGAGCGGAGCATTGACCGTTGATTAAACTCAAGCGGGTAATTTGAGTCGAGCGAGCTTACACCGGAGTACAAGAGCCGCGAGTTGGTATTTTCACTTACTGCAAATGACAGAAAAACTAGGAATCCAACGAAATGCCGCGTTAATGCTGAACCTTTTTGGCAAATGCGGAGAACCGTTAGCATGGATGAGGACGCAGGACGTGGTAATGCAACTTAAAGTGCCCGCAAAGGTAACACAATCTGACTTGACTGCTTCAATTGGGTATGTTCTTCTCGCCGGCTACAGGTGTCTGTCTGCTAATTAGTAGTCAGACTGTCATACACTCATTATCGTCCAAATACTCGGACGTCGTGTACGAAGGTTCTTATGCCGAAAGCTCTTTTCGGGCAGATAAATTGGAAGTTGTTGTATCGTAAATTATGGGCGATGAGGTTAACTAAGCCTTCGATGTTTCCATTCAAAAGAAGTGCTATGCCACACATCGACGGTCCCAATTTGACGCAATTGTGGGATAGCATCATAATGTTCAAAGTCGCTTAGCTAGGGATCTCGCCCAGACCATTTCTGAGAGAGACTCAGCTCCACAAATTTACTTTAAATGTCCTCCTGAGAAATGAAAGCAAATAAGCAAAATAAAATTGGTATCTTGATTTTATAAACAAATAAATGGTACGACATGCGAGAGGCTGCGTCGCAGCATGTCTTTCTAGAACCATGTTAAAATGTTTAATATGCATCGTCTCGAGTGTGGGAAATGCTTTTTAAATAATATATGCTTGGCACGGAAAAAACACTAACATTGGTTTTCCACGAGTACGCATGCGTCTTTTTATGAACCAAATTTAAAGTGCAAGCGAGTTCCATACCTGTTGTTTGGTTTTAATTTCATGTCTCACTCGCGAAAGGGAGGGAACAAAATCGGATCAAGAAAACCATGGGATCTTGTCATTCAGACATCTAGGCGTCCAGACAGTGGAACGAAAGTGGTCTAATTTGGCAGCCAAACCACCCAGAAAGTCAAAGTGCGCCACTTGGGTTTATGCTTTTAACAGCCGATTAGCGTGGTTGTTCAAAGTTTTGCCTATACTTCACACTCAAATTAACTTCACACTGGAGTCGATACGTACCAGCACTTCAGGCGTATGCTTTATTGATGACAGTGACTAGTTGTTCTGGTGGGGAATCAACACCACTCGTTCATGCTGAATCTTTTCTATCTCAAGCAGACTGTAGACACGTTTCGAATGACAGAACTCATCCTTCCTATGGCAAAAGCCGTCTATCACTGCATTATATCAAATTCTCCACGTCACCAAACCGTCTCCAAACGATCTCTGAGGTTTATCTAACAACGATTAGAAACGCTCACTAAAGGTAAATTTCTAAATTTGTTTTCAAACTTTCTCCTGGCACCCCCTTGCCTGCGTCGAAATGTGCGTAAATATGAGCTTATCCCCGGTGATATTCACATCCGGGATCTGTATTTCGGCGCTTAAAATGAGTTCCGATGAGAAGTGGAGGAGTGTTTGTCTGGTTGAAGAAAGATATGAAAAGAAGCAGGAACTCCCTACAAAACGCAACCTTCGATCTATGCAGCAAAGCTCCGGTACTACGAAACTCTATGGTCTCCACTGAAGGCTACAAGCAATAAGCCATATACTGCTACTTTAATAGGCATTCTATGGGAGGAAGTGCACACTTAGCCAACGCATATTAAAATTAATGGGATCGGTCATAGAGTGCTGACACCCACGTATGCCAGCTGACGCTTGACGTGGGGAAATTACGTTGGTTCATCACAAACTCCCAGTATTCATGTGAAGATATATGCAACTGTTCATGCTAAGAGTACACAGGTGTGTGCACAAACAGGAGATCAGAGGAAGCTGCCTACCTCAAACTTCCTGGCAAAGAGGTGAACTAGTGGTGTAGAACTGCTAGGACTGCTGGACTCGATCCTGAACGGCGACCTGCACAGCATCTACCGCACTCCCTCCTTCTCCCCCATCTGGATCTGATATCAAGGCAGAGACAAGAGGACCAGAGGCGGGAGAGTGCGCGTGTGGCTGTCACGGCCGGACCCACGCCTAGGAGTACCATCACACCCCCAGGTCGACAAGATACATCTGAGCAGGATTCTAACCAATGACAAAAATGAATGACCACGCACACACTCTGTATACCCAGTGAGAGCGCAAGCGCATCAACCGGCAGGGAACCAGGCACCAGAGAACTGCCAGCACACACCAGACTGCGAGGGCCATGGTTTGCTGTATCATGCCATAGCAGACACACACTATCCTTAAAGCAAGAACATAGTGGACTACCCACTCCAAGCATCGCATTTCAGCACTCAGGAGGAGTGGCAGTGAGTAGAGGAGGAATTTTCGTCTGGATCGGGAAGGATATACAAGAAACAGACATTGCCTCCATATCGATCGCGTACGAAGTGAAACCGTTGATCTGCAATCACGCAATAAGCTATAAGTTGACGTCTTGATAAGCATTCCATGAGATAAAAAATATATTAATTTTGGAAAGGGTTCGTTCGCAAGCTGTGCTGAGATCGGTGCAAGTCAGTTGACCTTCGACATAGGAAAGGTAATTCGGTTGTCCGCAAAATTTCAGCTATTCAGTAAATGTTTATGTAACGGGAAGGGTTTTCACTCGGTTAGTAACATTTGTAGAACAAAAGTATACTCAAAACGCATATTTGTTAGATCCATGTAAACAGTTTGTTCCCGCTCGTCACGCGCACAGTGGGGGCGACTAAAAGCGGTGCAAGTTCTAATTTCCAGTTCCTTATCGATCGTAATCTTGCCGACATTTAATGTTTAGTCACTCATGTGGCTCTGAATGAATCCGCTCCGGTACCTGTTTCCGCGTAGATAGTCTCTTTCAGCAACGAACACCTTTTCTGAAATATTTTCATAAAACAAACTTCGGTCCCTATATACTAAATAGCCGTTCCTGAATGGAGACTCAGGTACTACTCTTTCAAGTTTTCAGAACAGAATGTAGTATAACAGTGCCCTTTATTTTGTGGTCCTACTGCCGCCCACTTTTGATGTTTGTTTGCTCGCCCTCCTCTGAGTGAAAGAATTAGGGTACCCATTATTCCATAAGGTGATGTCTTTCAAGACTACACTCCTCTTTTTAAGGAATAACTCGCAAAACTTTGCTTCTTTCTGTTCCAATTGTCTCTGTCCTACCTACTACTGAACAAAACTCCTAAGAAATACGACAAGTTATCTGCTCCTGTTTGCGCGGTACATCAAATATCCGAGTGTGCATTATTCACCCTTGATGGGGAGCTGTCACTGTCGAGCTGCAGTCACAGCTGAGGTGGTTTTATCAGCACATTTTCCACAGGAGAGTAGGTCTTCAAACGCCGGCTTATGCGTCGTTTTCCCTTATTTCCTGATAACGTTTCCGCATTTTCTGACCTATGAACCGGAACTCGACCAAATGCAAATTAAAGGGATCATAAAAGCAAGATGTTCTTCGGTAAGTACGCCACTATAAATCGAAGCGTGAGGTGTAAGATGAGAGGAATGATATCAGCTGCAAAAGTGGGGTGGATAACAGAAATCCTTCTTGTTTTAACGACGGAAATTTGAAACCGATGTTTGGAGCACGCCTGCGCCAGGCGGTCAGCGGACACGTAGAATGTTAAGTGGTATCAGGCTGTTTCTTTACAGGTACTAATTCGCTGCCAAGACAATCCGGTTGCGGATCGCTCTAATTACACGCCATGCAATCTTGCGCGAACAGTCATCGTTCACACCATGTCCTTACACAAATGGACCACAAAACACCAGGAAGTCAAACTTGCACCGTCGGAAGGTATCGGTCTTCCTTGTGTGGCCGTCTGAGGGTATCGATCGCTACAGTTGCCCTAGAGCCGGTGCATTCATTGAAACAGAAGGTCTTTGTTATGGAAAATATGGATAAAAATATTTATTCACTTGCTCATTCGGTAGAAGATAACGTCTTCTTCCAAGTTTATATTTGAAAAAAGGGTATAATTCGGTTTTCAAAAACCTTAGCCAATTTCTGAATAATTTTGAACCTGAGCTGCCGTTACACTTGCATTCAGGGTTTTCAAACTACAAAATATATATTTTCCTTGTATGGAAAACGATCCATTCCTCTACGGAATTAAGAGGAGACTATATGGGGTTATAAAATTTTGCAGTGAATTTGATCTATATTGGCAACTTTACAAGCCACATTGGTACATGCAGAAACATGAAGATTTATGAATGGCCATTTCACGGTATTTAAAAGTCTCACAATTAGGAACTTTTTAAAAAATTAAGTATACCCTTCCTTTCAGTATAAATTGAAAAAAAACGTTATCATCTGCTGGATGAGCAGAGGAATAAATATCTATATGCATGTTTTCCATGGAATATAATTAAACTTTTAAGGGCAACGAAAATCAATGGGAAAATTGTATGCTACATAAGTAGTCATTTTTACAGAGTATTATTTTTGCATGCAACCGGAAAGACGTTTGTTCGAAAGACGCCATCCTGACGAAATTATGAAATTATGCTGCATGGTGTTTAGTTTTACTACCCTACCTAATTACTCTTTTTGGAACGAAAACGGATTTCGGAATTTCGGTTGGCATTTCATGAGTTAACCCACCTACTGTAACGTAGTTCGGTTTCGTGAAAATAAACCGGAGGAAGTTTTAAAAATGCTCAACATTCGCTTGCACTGGAAGATAGCTTGATACTCTCAGCAGTCCTAGGGGATCGAGTTCCTGGTACGCGTGCTGTTTTGCAACCAGCTGTAGAGAAATTTACAGCGAGGTCGGCATATGTCACCTCGGTATTATCCTATTGTTTAGTTACCGTTGCGGCCTACTTCCCACCACTTAGTTTCACCCATAAAACTCGTATTGCACGATGACCTGGTTTTTGTTTCCCGAATGGAGCCGCATACTGCGTCTCTGCCCTGACTTCTTTTAAATTAAATTTTCGACGGACAAAAAGACTGACAGATTGAATTTCTGGTAAAATTTCCTCTGCGACAAGCGCGCTGAAACAAAAGCAATGAAAAATATGTTCTAAAAAAAGGCAAGACAATATGTCGGGTCGGTGGACCTGTGCAAAATTGAGACTCAAAATCCTCCGACGGACGGCTAATCTGGCGAGACAAGATCCAATGTGCATTACAAGACATCAGTCATTAATCATGTACTTTAAATGCGACCTTCAGCGATTATGTCAAACGTTTTTTCCAGAAGCGATGCCCACGTATATTTTAGTCCTGTATTTTATCGGTGACGGTGAAGTGACGACGGCAGTGAGAAGTTACCCAAGAAAATAGCAAAACAAATTCCTGAAAATGCAGTTAGAAGTGGAACCATTCCGCTCCAAGCACCATAAGCAAAAACAGAATGTCGAGGTTGCGAGTGTTGCCTAGCACAGACTGACAGTTGGTCAGGCGATGGTACAAGCAGTTGTTGGTAGGACGCTCAAGTTGGATAAATGTTTTCGGTGAGGGTATCGACATGTAACCGATTTATTCGTTTGCGCACGAGGGTGTCACAAGAGGGGAGCATTGACCGTTGATTAGACTCGAGCAGGTAAATTGGGTTGAGCGGCCGTACAGCAGCGTACAAGAGTCGCGAGTTGGCATCCTAAATTACTACAAATGACAGGAAAACCAGGAATCCAACGAAATGCTGCGTTAATGCTAAAGTTTGTTGGCCGAGGCGGAGAACGGCCGGCATGGGTGGGGACGCTGGACGTGGTAATGAGGCTTAAACTGCCCGCGGAGGGCACAAAATTCGGCTTCACTGTTGCAATTAGGAGACTTCTATTGGCGATGAGGCAGAAGTGCAGGGTGTTTGCAGGCGTCTGACTACTAATTGCACTGGCCTTGATTTTCATACACTCATTATCGTCCACATAGCTGAACGTGTGAGCGAAGTGGATTTTGCCGGAGGCTCTTTTTGGCCATATAACTTTGAGGGTGTTGTATCGTAAATTACGGACGACGATATAACTGCGTGCATGTTATTCAAATTCAAAGGAAGTGCAACGCCACGCAGCAGCGGTCCCAATTTGACGCAAATGAGGGATGGTATGATGATGTTCTTAGCAGCTTGATTAAAGAGCTCGTCGAGGCCATTCCTGCAAGCGCCTCAGCTCTCCAGACTTATTTTCGCTGTCCTTTCTGGGCACCAAAAACAACTAAGACAGACAAAATTTACATCTAGGTTTTTAGGAGAAAATGAACGATACGACATGCGAGAAGCCTCGGTCCAGGCGGTTGCTATGTAGCCGCTGTGCGACACACTTTGTTTAAAATTACATTACCAAGTTCAATACTTATTGTCTAGTGTACGTAAAGTGGTTTTTACATATCATGCGTATAACATGGGAAAAAACTAATTTTGGCGGTTCATGAGTACGATGCGCCTAATTTTGAGCAAACTTTAAACTGTAACCATGCGCTATATATCTTATTCCCTTCAGGTTTCGTTTTTACTCGCGAAAAAGAATAGACAGTGTACCCAGGCCAAAAATAGTACGTTTAAAGGTGGAACGGCATTAGGTATCGTAGAAAAGCATCTAGAATATGCGGCAAAAATCATGTGTTTTGATAACTGCCGGTCTCCTTGAAGGGAAAAATGCTGGGCTACGGTACACGCCCTTCGCGGTCAACTTGCATGACTATTCAAACTTTGTCTGGGTTTCTCACTGAAGTCAGCAGGTGCGTACGCTGTAAGATGTACGCGTCGCAACGGGAAATCGTCACTACCCATTCTTGCTTGTCTTGCTGAAAATTCTGCGTCACGTTGAATAAAGTTGCGTTTTTAGTTTTTACGAGAAAGTCTTACCATATCGAAGGCTGCCTGGCTCCGCTTAATGCCAGATGCTCTGCTTCACGTAATCTTGCCGACTTTACGTGTTCAGTCACTCAAGTGGCTCTGAATTAATCCGCTCCGGTACCTAATTCCGCGAAGGTAGTCCCTCTCAGCAACGAACACATCTTATCATGTGTTTTAGAAAAACAAACGTCGCTCTCTGTATACAAAATAGCCGATCGCGAATGGATACTCAGGTACTAAATTTTCATGTCTTTAGAAAAAAAGAAAGTAGTGCAATAAAGATTCTCCCTTTTGGTCGTAATCTCGTCCAGTACTGATGTTTGGCTGCTAAAGTTCCCCTGAACGATAGCATTTCGGTACCCATTATCCCATAAGGTGATCTCTTTCACGATGAAATTCCTGTTCTGCAGTGTCAGTCAAAAACAAACGTCGGCCCCTTTTTACCAAGTAACGATCAAAACTTTGCTTCTTTTTGTTCCAATTGTCACTGTCCTACCTCCTACTCAATAAAACTCCTGAGAATAAAGACAAGTAATCTGCTCCTGTTTGTACGGTACATCGAAAATCTGAGGGTGTTTTTATCACCCTTGATGGGGAGCTGTCACTGTCGAGCTGCAGTCACAGTTGAGGTGGCCTTATGAGCGCACTTTCCACAGGAGTATAGGTCTTTAAATGTCGGCTTATGCATCGCTTTCCCTTATTTCCCAATAAATTTTCCGCATTTTAGGATTTCTCACCCCTTATCATGGCGAAAACCTAGCATGTAGTAATAGAAGAAACCTAAGTAGGTTTAGCGGCAACGCGCATTTCCCTCTAACGTCTCTTTCCAAAATTATGCCTCAGATATATTTACGGAACCTTTTGAATTATTCCCCTCTATGTGAGTTTCGTCAGTGAGTATGGTAGGCTTATCACATTGAATTACTGTTTTTGCTTTCCATACATTGGTATTGCACTTTTTAGACAAACTTAATATTCCCTAAGCCATCTGTTGTATGCCGTGTTAAAGCGTGTGACATACCCATTCACCGCAGGCGATGCCGGATTCCCATGAATACGTCTTCACCGAATTTCGAAGCGCATTGCGGGATGAGTAAGCAAGACTTGTCAGATCTTATTCTGTGAGCGGGAAGTCGGCCAAATGCAGTTGAAGGGGATCATAAAAGCAAGACAAATAATCTGCTCCTGTTTGCATGACACGTTAAATAACTGGATGTGCTTTATTCACCCTTGACGGGAATCTGTCACTGTCGAATTGCACAGTCGCAATTAGGATGATCTTATCAGTACGTTTGCCAAAGGAGCGCAGGTCTTAAAGCGCCGGCTTATGTATCGTTTTCCCTGGTTTCCCAATAAAATTTCCTCATTGCAGCTTTTTCCAACCCTTAGTATACAGTAATGAAATAGATATTTGTGGGTTTGACTGAAACGTGCGTTTCTCCCTGACGTCTATTGCCTCAAATATATTTACAGAGTCTTTTGAATTTCCCCGCTGCATATGAGCACTTCCAGTCAGTATGTTAAACATAACACACTGAATGACTGTTATCCCCTTTCCTACTTTGATAGTGCACTTTTTCGTTAAACTTAATTTTCCCTAAACTATATGTTATAAGTCACGTTAAGGCGTGTGCTATACCCATTCACTGCAGGCGATGCCAGATTCCCAAGAATACGTTTTTACAGAATTTCGAAGCGCATTGTGGGATGAGTAAGCGTGACTCGGAAAATTTTATGCGATGAGCGGAAACTCGACCAAATGCAGCTAAAGTGAATCACTACAGCAACACGGCATTTAGTAAGGACGCCATTAGATGAGGCGGATGATATCAGCTGAAAACTGAAGTAAATAGCAGACCCCCTTCTCGTTTTAATAACTGGGACTTGTCGGCGATGGTTGGAGAACGCCTTCACCAAACGGTCGGCGAACTTGTTGGACGGTAGGTGGAACCCAACATAACCGTCTTCTGACACCTTTAGATAATCAGAAAAATAGAGTTCTCGACAAGCTGGCATTGCTTAAACGGATGGTTTAAAGCATTATCATTTTCAAACAATTTTCTATAGATTTGCTTATTCGCAGCCAAGAAAGTCTGGTTATGGACTGCCTCACTAAAATGAGACACGAAAAGGATAGCTTGAGGCTATCCAATCAGCGGACCTCGTTAAGTCTTCTGCATTAAGGATACATGAAGTGCCTCCGCAATTCCAACTAGCGAATTTATAACTCATGATGTAATCCCCAGCAACTGTTAATTTCATAGACCCTCATACTCCTCATAAATGTTTGACCGCCGCGGTAAAATTTATGTCCTCTCGTCTATAAGACAACTTGGGCAAACACCTGCCCACTCTGGATACCTTTCTACCGTTATTTTTATTCTGCAAATGGAAGCAGTATGCTAGACATACTGAAAATATGGAAGCCCAGGCGAACACCTATTTAAAAATGCATACATGCCTGTGCATGCACCGTTATTGCTTTAACTAAATTTCCATGACATTATGAAATATGGTACATATTTCTTTGAAGTCACTCTCTTTTCAATAGTAAAAATCAACAAAAACCTACACATTCTTGTCAGACTTGTCCCTAGGAAAGCCAACAAAATAAAAACCTGTCTTCTATTTCCTAACAGGGAAGTTTTCATATAACTGCAGTGAAACTGCAGTGTTTTTAGCCTATCTTAGCTTTTTATTATATTTATTTTTAATGCGAAAACCAAATAAGTCTGTACCTTCTCACTAGGGCTTTCATTGGAGGAGCCATTACCATAAAATATCATCTTTTAGGCAATGGAAAAATGAAAATTTGCACAGGCAAAGGGTCTCTATTAGGATTTCATATTTAAGGACAATATCGCGGAGGAATTTAAGACAAGACAGCGTGGCATGTAAGAGGGCAAATCTGCTGTACCTTGAGAACACTGCTTCAGAATTTTAAAGACGCATTCTAAGAGTATTAAGGGCAATAGACAAAAAAGGCAATTTAATTCACAACTTCCCAACAAGGAGTTCATTTGCCCGTAGAGTGCAAAACTTGCCGCGGAATGTGCCCACGTGAATTGCAGATGATTCTTTATGCTCCAGTGCTTGTTTATCCAGATAATCTTAAAGGAATCTTTGAACGAACTAGAAAATCACCAATTTAGTAACCGTCATCTAATAAGTGTGACACACAATTCCGATGTAAAGCTAGACGTACAGCCTATTACCTGGCATCGAAGAACGCCCAAATACAGCAGTTTACACTGACAACAGATGTCTGATCATCCTTAAAGAATGCAGTCAGGCTATGAGCGTCTTAAAAATGTGACTTTTATTAGAGATTTTTGAACCGTTCGTCAGCCAAAAAAGCCAAATCGCAAAGAACATTCCTTGACGCTTAAAGCACTTTGGTTTATTCATGCTGCTTTTATTGCACTGTGAGCTGCTTGGTTCCATGAATATAACCACTAAGTTCCCTAACCGGATGTGAAGAACTTGGCCTTCTCGGTGGAATTCGAACTCACGACAGCAAGGCAAAGACTTGAATACGATCAACAAGACATCCTGAGCTATACTCAAGTTTTGTCCTTGCTGTCTTGGGTTCAAATCCCACCGCGGCCGCTGGTTTCTTCACAAGTTTGTCAATATAATTATTAACGTCTGCTGAAACCACCTGCTCGCAAGTCCGATTGGCGGCCATCTGGTTAATTACTGGTCGATTACATAAGAAAACCTAATTGGGCTCTCAGCCTTCTGCATCAGGGTTGATGGATTTCACATGATGCAATAACTTAGGTGGGTGACTGTGTAATGCAGTTCGATTCAGTCATATAATTTCACTTCATTGCGCACTGCCTACATCTTTGAAAAGAGACATTAGTTATTCTAATTCAATTTGAAGAACTTGACTGTCTCGGCAAAAGTCAAACCCATGACAGCAAGCGCATGATTGAAGTACGATCAACGTCCTAACGTATACGAACTGTACTTAAGTATTTTTCTTACTTTCGTTCGCTTGAATTTCACCGAGTCTGCCAAGTTTTACAGAATGTATCTCGATAATTATTTAAATCTGCTAACAACATGTATTGGGAAGTGAGCTTGGTAGTCATCCGGTGTGCTCCTGACTGATTATTTAAAAAATCCAGTTTGGGCTGTCAGCTTATTGCCTCAAGATTGGTGGGTTCAGTGCGTCTCTGTTGGTTAGGCGCGTGAATTAATCTTATTGTAATTAAATTCATTCTGCTCGGTGGGATTCAAAAGCTCAGACGGCAGAAACGCTGACTGGGCTTAAGCCTTGGCCATTGACTTTTGCATAATGGGGTCAGGGCATACACTCACATGCGTAAAAATGCAGTAGGTGGGCTATTTCATGAAATGTCAACCGAAATTCCAAAATGCGTTTTTGGTTCGAAAAGATTAATTAAGTTGGGTTGTAGAACTAGTCAGCCTGCAACATAATTCTATAATATTGCAATTACTTCAGGACGCCGGCTTTCGAATGAACTTTCTTCCGGCTTCATGCAAAACTAAACCATGCATAAAATGACTACTTACGTAGCATGAATTTTTCTCATTGATTTTCGATGGCTCTAAAAGTCCGATAATATTTTATGGGAAACCCGCATACAAGCACTCATTCTTTTGCTCATTCGGTAGATAATTACGTCTTCTCCTAAGTTTATGCTCGAAGCGAGGACATAATTCAGTTGTAAAAAGGTTCTAATTGTGAGGACTTTTTAAACACCGTGTAATGACCGTTCATAAAACGTTATGTCTCAGCATTTACTAACGTGGCTTGTAAAGTTAACAATATCGATCAAGTCCACTGTTAAATTTTATGAGCCCCATAAGGTCGCCTCTTAATGCCGTAGAGAAATGCATGGTTTTCCGTGCTCGGAAAATAAACGGCTTGTAGTTTTGAAACCCTGAATGCAAGTGTGACGGCAGAGCGAATTCAAAATTAGTCGGGAATTGGGAACGATTTGAAAACCGAATAATACCCATCCTTAAAGTATGAAATTGGAAGAAGACGTAATTTTCTACTGAATGAACAACAGAATGAGTATTTTTATTCATGTTTTTCATTAAATATAATTTGACTTTTGGGCGCATCGAAAATCGATGAGAAAGATGCATGCTAGTAGTCATTTTTGCAGATTTTATTTTCTGCATGCAGCCGCAAAGACGTGTATTCGAAAGCCGGCGTCCTGAAGTAACTGCAATATTATAGAATTTTTTTGCAGGCTGACTAGTTCTACAACCCTACTTAACTAATCTTTTCGAAACAAAAACACACTTAGGAATTTCGGTTGACATTTCGTAAGTTAGCCTACCTACTCTACCTCTTACAGTGGTTTGCAGATTTGACTATGGAACTTGATAAAAGTGGCTAAAATCGCGTTTTACAAAACTCAGAACTTTAGCTAACATGAAAGGCGACAGGTTTTTTCCAGGGGCCCGTTTCTAAAGCCCTAATGGGCGCACGCATTGAGATGAGCAATCAGTGATAATTAATTATCGCCGACAAAGTTTATAAAGACGCCTTAATGGAATCCCAAACCAGCACCTGGCCAGAAAAAAGGAATGCCGGTAGACGAGGTTTCTCGTTTCTGAGCACAAAGCGAAATATCTGCAGGCGTTCGCCTGTTAATTAGACTGGTCTCGACTGCCGGCATTTGTCACTGTCCAAGAAATCAGACTTCGCGGGCATGGTGCCGTAAATTGCTAAAGGTATTTTTATGTGTTTTATCGTAAAATGGGGTGACAACGTTAACCGCATTTATACTGTAGGCATTCGGAAGAAATAAAATACCACATATGGATTGCTTAAATTTGACGCAGGTCAGGAGTGGCAGTGCGATGTATTTAAAACGCCCTAAGGAGACAGTCGAAAAAAATTGGCAGCTCAAAATTGGCATCTGGGAGTTTGTAAGGAGAGATGCGACATGTCGAAGACTACCACCTAACACACCTCGTTTAGAATTGTACTAAGTAGTTTAGTTTGTATCATTTAGTCTAGGTGAAGGGTTTTGAAATACTTTCCGTTTGACATGGAGGAAACTTTAACGTTACCGGTCCAAGAGTTCGCATACGCCTATTTATGAGAAAAATCTAAAATGCAACTAAGTGTCTTATTAGTTATTCTTTTCCTTTTTTGTTTTCCACCTGCAAAGAGAGGGGGTACACTTGGGCAAGAAAACCTAAGGGATGGAACCATTGGATTTTGTCAAATGGCACATGAAAGCATCGAAACAGTGGGAAAAATTGATTCTCTTTGTTAGCCGTGAGTCACCAAGTAGTTCAAACAGCGCTACTGCGGTGAATACATTTAACAAGCTTCTTTGTATTTTTAACGGGAGTCAGTACGTACACGCGCTGCAGTCGTGTACGTTAGATGCAGCCATGATGCACTCGCTGTGATGTGGAATCGTCACTACTCCTTGGCTACTTGTCTTTCACTCTGTTCCTACCGAGTCTTAAATGCGCTGAGGAAGCATATTTTCGTTCATAGGGAGCGAGAAAGGGTTCTCATCGATCACTTGTTTCTCTGAGAAATCAGTAAAATTGCCCACAGCTATGAGCTTTCTTTTTCCTGTGTGCTTTTTCATACAAGGATCGAGATATGACAGTTCGACCTTCGCTGCAGACGATGCTTACGGTGTACCCAACAGCAGGGCCATCCTGGCGACAGCAACTTTCTCATAGATTTGTTTTCCATGATGATGGACTTGTACAGCATCTATTGCACAGTCCCCTTTATCGCACACCTAAGCCCGGAGTTACGACAGAGTCGAGACGACTGGAGGCGAGGTCGGGCGTGACTAACAGACTTAAATTGCCTCTCTGCTCGTGCCACCTACACGCCCGGACAGCGTAAAGAGGACCAGGGCTTCACGGAAACAAGAATTTTCGGCTCGGATCCCAACTGGGTTGGAGTGCGATGGTATCCACATTAAGAATAGTATATAGGAGTCGAATCCGCTCTCCTAAGAGATGGACGGAGTTACCCTGTCAGTTGAGAGCCTTCTATGTCACGGTCTTTAGCGCACCCAATCGTTAATATTTAGGGGTACGCGCTAAGTGCCTTGGTTACGGAGACCCCAGGGCCAGTCACACTCCGCCTTGGTTATCCCCGGCATCAGTTCACTGCGTGAGCCGGCTGACCATCTGATGCAGTGACTGGGTGCAGGTGGCTGACGGGGCGTAAGCCTGTGCCCAGGCGTGTCAGCACTCTTCACTTGCGCACGGCATCAGTACGCAGCCCAATAACGCGTTCTGTACCCTTGCTGACCAAACTCAGTTCCCGCGTGAACGATTTTAGAGGCACAGAGATATAGAAAAATATATTCAAGCGCACGGCGAACTAGACATTAGGGCGTCGTATTTTAGCGGTTCCGAGCTTGCTATGTCGATGACACCTTCGTTGTTATCAAAACAACTGACATTGAGCACCTAAAAGAACTACTGAGCTCGGTTGACCTGGATAACCAATTTACGATGGAGGCAGAAACAAACAACCAACTGCCTTTTCTTGAAGTGCTTGTGCGCCGGTGTACAACTGGGCAACTGCAAACACGCTGGAGAAACTGGGCATACTTTCGATCACCGTCGAGCTATTATCTTAGGTCGGGGCAGCACAAAAGCAGAACGGTTTACTGTCGAAGCGTGGTTCTCCGATGCTCACTCCATCAACAGGCATCTGAACCTTCCTGCAGCTTACAAAGTCTTGTCTCATCATAATCGTAGAGCTCAGGACCAAATAACCACACCGGACTTAAGAAGGCTATACGGAGACAGTCCGACGGCGAGTTTACTCGGTGAAGAAGAGCAAGAACCGCCAGACCGACCACTCGACACTGGTACAGTCACCTTCCCCCGACGGAGTGGTGACCCACGAAGCACGCAGACAAAACGTCCGCCAACCATTCCCCAAGAATCCGAGGCAGCGAGAGGAGATAAAAATCGATCAGCACGAGGCCGACCAACGTGACACGTCGTTTGGGGTTTCTGGTCGATTAAGGGCATTTTACGCCTTGAAAATGGAGAGCCCACCAAGCTCTTCGAAAGGTCGGCACCTAAATAAACCTGTTCGGGTGAGTCCATCTTCTTCTTCTTCTTCTTCAAAAAAATGAACATTATTCTTGAGGGAATGAATATTTTTTCTAGATCAAATAAAAATGCAGACAGAAAATCCCACTGTCTCCGTACACATTGTTGGAGAAACCTTACCTCTGATCTCAGCAACACAGCAACAAACCTAGAACAGCATAAATACCATAAATTTCTGCTGTGGTGCGTTTTCCCCCTACGCCAACTGACGGTGTGCACGGCGAATTTAGACTCTACTTCCCAAGAATAACGGTGGTAGTTTCTGTGCTCTATCATTTATGATTGAGTAAATGCCACTTTTCTCAAACAGCAGCAGAGCAACGACACAATGTTTTGCTGAGAGCTCAACTATGGATGCTGACTCTGTGTGCTATTGTCTGCTCATTCACTTTCTGAATCCCACCCTTAAACATATCCGCCTTGCATAATTCCAGCTGAACCTGTCAGTGTACAAATTTAGAACTACAGCGTCGTATGTATAAGGCATGCGTAGTATTTTACAGCTGTAGAACACAAAAAACCTTAAATTAACTTCAGTGACAGATTTATGACAAACTACCAGATTCTGCTGCACAATCATACGACGGAAATTAATGGGTATGTAGCATGAAGCGTTCTCTGGCAAGTTAGGCAAAGGACAAATTCCGTGTACAAGCAAAAGTTTAAAATTCGATGTACGTAAAAACGCAAGTTATCTCGAAAGCGATATTTGAAAAGGGCTTTTTTGGATCTCATTCATAGCAGGCCATAACAACTGAAAAAATATATAAGTCATTTAAAGCGCTTTTTGTTTACGACCGATTTTTAGATGGGCGACCTACATTTAAGAGTTGCATGTCCCCTGAGGAATTACAATCTCAACTAATGTGCTCGTCTGAGCGTGGATGCGGACTTCTTCTCACAATATGGCTAAAAATTAAAAAGGCGAGTACTTCCGCACGAGAGATAAGTAATGCTATTATCACTCCCCCCCCCCGCCTCCCATCAAGTCGGATTGTAATATTATTCCTTAGGTTGATGACGCACTAAAATTTCGCGTTTCGTCCTTTCGTGGTCTGTATTGTTGTACCCATTTGTAGTTTGTGTAGACGGGAGGATAGGCGGGCTTATGTAGCTATTTTTGTTTCGCGTGTTGTTATATGACCGGGTTTTGGCTTAGGAATTTTATAAAAGCCAAGTCCTATTTTTGTATTTCTCTCTTCGTATCGATATATATTTCAGAAAAATATCGTCGGAAATGAGGTCTACCAGTTTTGTTGTCAGCAAAGAGGCCAGCTAGGTGTCTTACGCGTAGGTCGAAAATACGGCAGCGGTATAGAGAAGGGCCCCGCTGGACTGTCAGTAGACTATGAATCGTGTCATCGGGGTTTTTTTCTTTGCATGCATCTGCAGGCCGTTGCAGAAATTACACTGCCGACAAAGATCACTTTCCACGACCTCACACCTTAACTGAAATCCATTATTTTGCGGAGTTTACTTTTTGTTTATTATTTAATTGCTACTCTAATATCCGTTATCGTGCAATGGCGTAGGATAAGACTTTCGGCTTAAATCCAGGCAATTTGTGCGTTTTCTTTCAATTTGTCAACTTTCTATCTAGCTTGCTGCCCCACCCACTAAATCCACTATGCCATAAATCTCGTATGCCACGATCCACAGTCTACTGACAGTTAAGTGGGGTCCCTCTCAATACCGTTGCTCAAAACACTTCCGAATATATGAAAACGGTCGCTGGCACAGTGTTATAATATTTGTAAACCTTCAATCACATTCTTGCAATACTAACCAGGCTTTGGTCCATGGACTATCCCATAGCGTTCGGACATCTGTCGGTGTGAATGATAGAGTGTACTACTGTGACGTACCCTGGATCTCTAAAAAACCAAAGGGAACTCACCAGAGTCAACCTTGGTACACCGCGGCTTTCGAATGAATTCAACCTCTATATTGTCAACGTGGACGACGGAGATAAGACCGGACATAAGGGCAGTCGCAGTAGGGAAAGGGGACAGCCTTCAGATGACCACTCAGTCAACCATCAGAGAGGCGGGCTTGTGTCCAGCTGAACAGATGCGATCGTAAGGGCTGTTTAAATGATATTAAATCCTGATTGTGCAAAAAACGAAATGAGACTTATTTGTTCACTAAACTTAAATATGCATTTCTAGATGTAGGTCTTTGCTTCTAAAGCCATTTCACACATGTGCACGTCCAAATGTCATCGAAAATCAGAAAAGACGAATTTGTTCTTGTCGCAGCTGATATGTCCTCTGGACTTCTACCTGACAATAATAATCTGCCCTGTAGGTATGGCAGGAGGGAGCATTTTGATAGCAAGTCGTTATTTTCTGAGGTCGAGGTATTATGTTACTGCGTATGGTCATTTATGCGTAAGAGGCTTGTACGGTGTATGTTACTGAGAATTATTTGCACGGGTAAACTCTAGTCGGCTCTAAAAACTTGGAGTCCTCCATTTTAGGCTACTCCAACGTATTTGACTAACAAGGGCGTTTGTTTTAAAGCAGGTAAAAATTGCATAAGGCATTTGGATGGTTTCGACTCAAAACGGCTATGTCCGCATGAATTAACATAAATTACTTTTCCAAATCCAATAAAATTGTCTCAATCATATACGTGTTTTCGACAACAGACCGAAAAACGTTCTAAGTCTATAAATACAGCTTAAAATCTACTAGAAAATACGCATTTCCTTAACGGAATGCTAGTCCGTTCATTACACCAATAAATAATTATACATCTTTGGAAATAAACAATCGTCAAAGGTGCTTTCCACCGCTGCTTGATTAAACAACATTGCATACTTAAGAATATCACTAAAAAGCCTGAAAAACCAAAATTTATTTGATGAGAAGTCACGTTAATATACTGACTTAGGTGGCACGTCGTAGCACAATTCATTCGGCTGTTGGAGCGAAAATTGCGAAATTTCCCATTAAGATTTTTCATGGAAAATATTAGGACCTGTTTAATTTATCAGTGTTGGATTTTTGTTGTGCAAGCCGTGACGCATTTTGATTAAACTCTTAGCCGTATTTCTCTGTAGCAACCGTCCTACACAGAAGCAGTGAATAGTGCTGTCTGGTGTCTGCTAACGACCCCATAAGGTCGCCATGGCTATTTTGGTGCAGCTTCTTTTTTAAAGGATTTGAGCGTTTGCCGTGGAGATCGTTTGTAGGCGAGCTCGCTGATTTTGGCAGCGTTGGGTGGTGTTAAGGATATTTGCGGCGTGTCTTTACCCTCCTGATTCATATAAGTGACGGACAACATTTTCCATCGGTCCAATTATCTTTACCGGCTGTCCTCAGCGTTGATCACCAGCATTACGAGTTTTGCCTGAACTTCTGCGTCCTCGAGAGACCAACTGTCGCTGTGGACTTTTGAAAAACCACGTTGGGTCATTCGCTGATTAGATTTCTCCATCCGAATCCTTTCGTCATTCTTGTGCATCGGTCCCACTACTGCCTCAATTTGCATTTCCTTCTTCTTTGATAGGGCATTATGAGGGTGGATATATAGTGAATTCTTAATTAGTAAAATGAATGAATCCAAAATTACTATAATCCTTAGATTTGTATCTAAAAAATACAAACGGCTGTTTATTTTAAACTGATTCAATAATTACAGAGTTCAATGTTTTTTGCTCATTTGAAGTCCACACATTGCTCATATAAACATAACTGTTAATGAATGTCTGAGTCACGACAAGCTTTGTCGTATGGCATGGACATCAAGAACGGAGTAACAATTGCATTACTCACGTAAAGTATCGTGTGACTTTAGGGAAACCGTTTGGTATACTCAAGTTCTTTTGACTAAACTAACATATCCTCATTAAATTTGGTTCGTTTATTAACACATGATTGTGGAATGTTTCCACTGAGTTGGCGTTATCAGTTGTCAAAGTGCAATCTGATTGCGAAGTACTTTACCTGACTAGAAACAAAGGATGGAATAAAATATTTTAGGAGCACATAGAATCTTAAGGAATTTAATTAATTTAATTAAATTAGTCTGACAGAAGGTTAACAGAGGGTCAGTTGAAGGTAATATATAAGACAAAGATTTCATCGGCGTTGCAAACACTCTTGTGCAAGAAGACATTTATTACGTATAACATAGTAGGCTTGACTCAGAAAGGAATTATTTCGCTAAAATCGCAAATTTGTCTGCTCGTTTGTGCAATAATAATTGCAGTGTATTTGTCCATCGGAACAGCACATCATGGAATCTCAAAGAAAATACGTCTGCTCTAATAAGGCGAAATTCGCAAGAAACTTGGAAACGCCAAGTGTGTGAGAGAAGTGACCTATCTGGAGTTTTAATGCACTTTACCCTCATAAGGTTTATCAGCTTACACAGCCTCACGACGTAGGGACAGTTTGTTTTACCAAAATCTTTAGGACAGAATTGCCTAGAGCTGTCTATGTGCCAGACACCGCCTATCATCTGTAATAATAACATTGGACATTTTTCCACTGTAATTCCAGTCTGACGGTTTGGCATATTTTAATGCCGCTCTTCCCCCTTTTCTGCTTCAAAGTTTTTTTCTGATTTTCTTTTCCCAAAAGGCTCATTTATTTAAATATTTTTACTCATTTGGTATGTCCTTACAGATAATACTAAGTTATGATGAAATGGAATCGACAAATAAGGTAGCTAGGCCTCCAAAGACAAGAAAGGATACAGTTTATTGGCAGGCTACTCCGCGCCGTTTGACTAGGTACCAATTATAGCATGTTGTTGATTGCGTGGAGGCGGGGACTGCTGCCTCCCCGTTTGTTGTTGGCATCCTGCGCAATGTCACAAATTTAGGTTAGTGGAAACCCCATTCCTGACGACTGCCCGGCATAATTCATCAGCAAATGTGTCCAGAGCAATAAATTCTCCCTGTATTTGCCAGTATTGATCGCGGCTGAAAGGAAGTTTGTTCTTTGCTTTATAGCGGAATGAAGCTAATTATTGCCTCCGACGAGGACGGAGCTGGGGTAGGACCAGAAGATTTTAGACATCGAACACATTTTGTTTGATAAAATTGGAGTTTATCCCACATGCCGCTTCGGCAACCGCAGTCACTTGTGACTGCTCGGAATCAATGCACTCGATAGTTTTTAGCGTGCTGTAAAGATTGGTAGTAAACAAATAGGCTTCAGTATTTGTCGTTTTATTTACGCTTGCCGCGATGCACATGAAAGGCATAATGTCGTTTTGACACATTCTTCCCATCGTTACATGCTGGGTGAGAGGGAGTGGATGCGGTATATGCTGCGGAAGTCTGCTTCACTTTAGACTAATTCATACGCAAGTCACTGATCCCGCACCTACTCCATGGAACTCGCGGACGAGTCACTTGCGATTACCGAACTGCTATGCAATGTTGGAATATGAGGCTGCAGGCTTTTCCTTCGGCCAAAAGCATTTACCCAGGGGGTCGAGGTTGAGTCCTCATTGGCCCTGTAACCTTGGCAACACCTTTTTTGGTTTGCCCGAAAATAAGAGTCAGCCGCAGGAGTCTGTCGTAAATAGGT